>MWSQ01001470.1:0-89801 GCA_002116395.1 Ramularia endophylla | reverse complement strand
CTCGGTGGAGAACGCCAAAAGGACCATTCTTTGGCATGCGGCCAAACCGTTCATTTCCTCGCACCACTACAACGCAGCGCTCCAAGACAATTCTAAAGAGTGCAAATTACTCGCAGCACTCCAAGCTTCTGCTCCATCTGTTTCTGTTGCCTGCTTTGCGCTGCCGTGTAGAAACCTGCACCAGAGACATCAAAAGTTGCAATGCCAAGGAATGGTCCTTTTGGCGTTCTCCACCGAGGCTGCGTATGCTTCCTGATGAGCAGAGCAATGCCATGGCATGTATGGATATGCATGTTCTAGAGCACATCTCGAATCATGGCTCGCTCAAGCTCTAATCTCTACCAACCGGCTGGAGCCGATGAGAGTCAATCGTGGTTGACATGGTAGGCTTCTTTGTCAGATCCGGTGTACGTTCGAACCAGACAGTAAAGATCAGAGATTGACGCTTTTCTCGACTTCATCCATCAGTTCTCCGACGAGACTTTTGGCTGCTATTGATCGGCTTATTGGACTCAAGATTGATTGCGATTGCATGGCTGGAACGTGGTTTGCAGCTTTCTATAGATCTCCTCCCCGGACCTAAAACCACCCTCGGCTTCGTGATGCTCTACCTGGAGTTCAATATTGCACCTTTGATGGAAGACGTGCTCTCTCTCATGTCATTACTTCAGTGGGCATGTCTCAGAATAGGGGTCCGGGATACTGGTTTGTTTGGTAGAGTCTTGGCAAGTACCGACTACCATACAAATTATAGCGCGATGGTAAGTTTAATCTTTACTGCCTCTGGGGCTTGGAAAGGACGGGATCTCCATGGGCCATTCCGATGATCACACACGCAAACACGGCTGACTGACAATAATCCCTCATCAGTATTTCATGCTATTGATGCATGCGGCGGACCTCTCGCATTCTCGTATTCATTCCTCTGGACGCCGCTAGCGATCTCACGCTCTAGAAGGCGCTGATCCTCTCTCGAAGCGGCTTACAGACGGACACAGTCCCGACTTCAGCTCTTGAAAACAGGAATCAACCCTTGACCATGGCGGATCTGACCGAATCTCAGACGGCAATCCCTGACATTGATGGTAAACTACTACACATCTTGACTCTGCTTGGGATGTTCCGACTGGATGCGATGGTCCGACCAATGCAGTGTCGATGAACGAAGCGTGGTGAGCAGCAGACTCAATCAAATGTGTTGAGCACGCTATCATCTATCCTCGGTGCAGATTTCTTGCCGTGATCGAAGGGTATATATCAGGCCGTGATCTCGTTCTTTTCTCAGCATCCAATCCAGCAAACAACATCACAATCACTTCTCCATTTTCACCCAATCAACACCCTCGCTCTCCATTCAAGATGCAGTTCCTCGCCATTGTCTCTCTCCTCGCGGCCGCCGTCGTCGCCAACCCACTCTCCGTCCCAGCTCAGTCCATCACTCTCGGCGGCAGCGGTGGTGGCAGTGCCAGCATCACCTTCACGGTCTCAAAGTGAGCTGTTCTCTTCAAACTGAACAATCGCACTGTATCTGACAAATGCAGGGTCATCACCGTGCCAGCCGCCTCGGTTCCTTCTTCGGTCTGCTTCACAGTGCCTTCGATTCCTTCAACTACCGTGTCGGTGCCACCATTCACCGTATGATATCCTCTGCCCAAATTCACTGAGCGTCTCTAACACCACGGCAGGTAACCAACACTATTCCCGGAGTTACCATCAACCCAAAGACCGTGACCGAGACTGTAAGTCGAAATTGACAGAAGGAAGACATTCGGCTGTAATCCAGTCTTATGGTCGCGCTTTGTAAGATTAAAGCAGTATGCTGACCTTGTATGTTCGCCACAGGTCAAAGGTGCTACCGTCACTCTTCCCCCAGCTGTTCCAACCCTTTAGATGGAAATCACAACTGCAGAACATTGGACAAAAAGATGGATGTTGAGGAGGAGTTGTGCGTACAGTACGCATTCGTCGTATACTTCACTCTTTGAGACTCCGGGTGGACGCACTTAGGGGCATGGGCTATTATTATATTGACTAGAGACGAATTCATGGATCATTGCTTACGGAACACCCTTTCAAAAAAATTGAAAAAATCTCTTGTCGTTTGAGGAAACATTAGAAGATGTTGATGAGTTTCAACTGTGGAGATACAGTGAGACTTGTTGGACCTTGCTACTACAGGGTGGATAGAACGCAACACTGCTAAGCAGATCTGCTGAGGCTCGCTGGATGGTTGCATGAGACACTTTTGAATAAGGCTCTGTGTTCTCTTTGGAGTCAAACTCCTACGAACCTTTACAGATCTCTAGTCGTCCAAGGACGATATCCTGGAGCTCGACAGACTAACACCTCTACTAGCATGCTGTATCAAGAAGCTTCTGGTGAGCCTCTTGTTATGTATCGTGTTGGCGGCAAGACAAGCATTTGTGCCTGGACGGCTGGTAGACGCTCCGTTTCCAAGTGCTCGACAGCACGACGCTTCGTTCCAAATCATGAGTCAAAATATCAACTTCAGCTAGACTAGCATGATGTTTGTTGCTGGCATCGATGCTCGCCTCAAACTTCGCGAAGACTGGTTATCCCATGCCCGCTTTTCTCAACGGATGTAGTGGACCGTGGTAGCACTATGGTACAGCAAGTGTGTGCCTTGAGACAGAGCGATGGTTTCGTTCCGGTGGCCATCTCTGGGATGAATGAAGAGATCTACAAGTCAAGCATGTCAAGAGTGTTGCGGTATCGCAAGCCAGAAGCGGATGATGTAATCGCCCTGATCGATTAATGTTCTAGCCTGTGTGACTGCTTCGAATCCGATAACTCCTGCCGACAAACTCCTGTGAAAGTTATCACGTTGATGCGAGGTCAGCGCGATGATTGGGTGTTGTTATTAAAGTCTTCATCGTGATGAAGAAATGCACCTCGGCACAGGTTTCGCCAACATGGTATCACATGTGTTAGCTCTTGGCGCTTGCCGCAAGAGGCAAGTGTCGGTGCAGGGCTGTCAAACAAGCTTTCAACGAAACGTGAGACAACCACAAGTGCTTGAGAAGACGAGGTCCGCCACTGACAATGCATCGTCCAAACAGGCGTCGTGAAAGGTTGCAACTTGCTTGGAGCTTCTTCCTCACCATGTAGATGCCCACAAACCGAAGTTGCGGCTGTCAATCGTGGAGTTTCGCGAATTCCGAGCATTTCAATGCCAATGTTGAGGGGGTCGGCTTGTGATTGATCGGCGGTCAAAAGCAGGTTCCCCAGAACTCACCTTGCACACTTGCGTGGCTCCTGCACCGGAGACAGATGCGTTCATCAACACTTTTACAGTTTTACACTTCAAGATATCCTTTGCAAGTCTGCTATAGACTGTGGCTCGTCGGGACATCGTCTAGGAACGGTCTCTGCTTCAACATTGCAAATCGATCTGCGGCCACTTCCGCAAGAACGTAAGCGATGGAGGTGCCTTTGGGCGATATTGCTTAGCATCATCATGAACAGGAACCATGCATGTGTGATTGGCCATCTCGCACACACAAGTGGAGCAACTCAGCAAATCGGCGAGGCAGGCGGCATGATCTACAGCTGATGGCTTGCATGCAACACTATCTGCATCGTCAAAGTGTAGCGTGGAATTTTGAAACTCGCCGGTTCACTATCATACCACTTCGTCCGAAGTATAACTGTTCAGAGCTCCTCGCTGCAGTCGTTCGTCCGGTATTCGAAGTTCTACAGGTCCACTAAAGTCAACAATAATCAATACAAACACATCATGCAGCTCCTTGCCGTCCTCTCGCTTCTGGCTGCGGCCGCCGTGGCCAACCCAGTCGCCAACCCACAAGCAGTCGAGACTGTGACCGTCAGCATTCCTCACATCGCCACGGAGACTTTCACCATCACTGAGACCGCTTTCACCGCAACGGTCCTTGGACACACCGAGACCTTCACTGTACGTTGCTGCTTCTGGTCTGTTCGATATGCAACTGCTGATCATTTTTGACATCTATAGGTCCCTGTCTTGCCTCTCCCAACTCCTCCCACCTACTCTTTCCCAAGTGCTGTCCCAAGTTTCCCAGTGCCGAGCTTCATCACCGCTGTTGCCAAGCCAGTCGAGACATCTTCCAGGCACTGGCGCTTCGCCAAGTCTGCCCGTATGCTTTCCCCAAATCAATCCATGTCATAATGCTTCAATGAAAACTGACGTATTCGCAGAGTAAATTGATCGAAGGAATGAAGGTTACGACTTTACGATAGACTATCATTCTAGTTCTCCATTGTGTTGAGAAGAGTAGACAGAGGTACACATGAGTGTACAACACATTCCTTCAAGGCTCATACGCCAATTTGGCAAGTGGAACTTTGAAACACCCTGCCTCCTTCTCTGGCCGCAGTTCAGATTTCTCCTGTCGGACCCTGAGTTCTGCGCTGACGCGAGGGTCTCCGAGCGAAAATCAGCGGGAGGAAAAGGAGACAGGAAACACCAGTATGCTGTTTCAGTGCAGGTCAGTGAAGTATCTGCTGTAGCAAGCTAAACACTCATGCAACACTTTTTACCATTCGATATCGCAATTCTGGACGATAAATACAACACTAGACTGACTGCAAGGTCCATCAGACCACGCCTATTTTCAGGCGGCAGCATGGTAAGAGTCATGTGCTTTCATGGGCACATGATCACAGCGGTGACTTCACTGAGTTTTGAACTCCATCCATCTTCAGCATCGATGAGAACATCTTCTTCACCTCTTCTCTCTTGCACTCTCTTACCTCCATCGCATATTTGGAAGATCTGCACGAACGCATCGCCCCCAAACTTCTTCCCGGAACCAGTCCTTCGCAATGTTTTCAATCCTCGGCTCTTTCGTCGATATCCGCAAAAAGTGTCTGCCTTCTCATAGGCGCCCGAAAGAGACTGCGAGCCCAATCGTAGAGGACATCGGCGCAAACATCGAAAGCCTTCCCCAGGAGCTATATGACGAGATCAGAGACTTGTCTCTGGGCTGCCAGACAGGAGTGCGCCGCATTGGTCTGTCATACCAGCCACCAGTGCAGCTTCAAATCAGCCATGCATATCGCCGAATCTTCTCTCGAGCCTACTACGGCAACTATTCTGTCCTCATGGTGTACAACAGCAACGGCGGGATGATGATGTTCGGCAGGTGGATCGATTCACTCTCGAAAGAAACAATCGATCAGCTCCAGGAGTATGGTATCTCGGATCAAGCCGTCCTGGATGATTCGGTCGATATTCAGTTCGACATCCCGGGAGGTATGCGATTGCAGGTGTGGTGCCCGCTGGAGGACGATGATGGATGGTTGCGGGTGTTGAAGATCAAGTTGCACGAGTCTTGAAATGGTCAATTGTGACATCATCTGACCGGGCGGCCAGGTGACCACTGCCCAGCTGCCCAGCTGACAAATCGGTCAAGCGATACCCGCAGCCCGGCGACGCCAAGACAGAAAATTTTGCATGTGACTCGCCAAGCAATTTGGGAGCAATGTCGCATTTGACAGCTGACCAGTGCTTCACGGCCTCATTCCAAGACGACTCTCTCATCGGCTCCGAATCTATTTTCCAGTACCCAGTCTGCTCGGAACATTCCGACCAGACCATCAAATCGTTGGCCATGTCGGAAAAAGGACGCTTCCTGCTCCAAAAGCATTTCAAACTCACCTCCGTCAACGGTTACCAAGGCGTACACAAGATTGACACGACTCCCCTTCCTCGAATTTGGCCAGGGTTAACTCTGCCGCAACGACGTAAAAGCCCTTCCAAAAGCATCTAAGTGGGTTGCTAGCCCAGCCGGGCGGAATCTGCACGAAACTACTCTTGTTGGTGAGCCGGTAGGGAACCTGTAGTCTGTGCATCGCACAACTGATTCACCGACTGATATTGGTTGGGGGCAATACTGTTAGCTCTATGACTGGACTGCACGGACAGCTACGTACCAAATTGACTCATGAATTGCGACTTCTCAATGTTGGCTGTCTACCTAATGGTCGTACGTGAATTAGTTCGTGACATAAATAATTCACTGCGCCCACATTTCCGATGAACATCGCTGCAAGAAAAGCAGAATGCAAAAATCCATGTCCTTCCGAGACCAAAGCAGCTCTGTGTGATCGATCAGGAGGTCAGGCATACCAAGACTGTGAATGAATCGATGTACCAATATCATAGAACAACATATTTACCGATAACTTATTCAGCATTGAATGTGCTGGACCACTCAAGCACGTACAATCCCGAATGAAGAATGCTTGGAGTCATGCTACCCCAACCCTAACCCTAGAGATGCTCTTCGCCAACAAAAGGGGGCGAGAAAAAGGCGGAGTGCAATCACCAGCATTGAAAGCTCCGCATACTGCAATTTCGGGGAAACGCAGTCGCAAATAATTTGGGTCCCAACTTTACTCGCGAGATCGCCGTGGAAGCGTTGCGACATCTCAACGTATGACAGGCAAGTCGTCCTGCAGATATAAGCTGCCAAATCTTAGCCTGCGGTCTGGCTATCTTGAATAAGATGGTTCCAGAATGACCAGTCCACAGTGTCGAGATCGAAGTCCAGATCAAAAGCTTGCTTACTTGCATCAAAGTCATTTCCTCCCGCGTAGCTGTTCGAAGAGTTGTCCACACTGTTTGTAGACGTCGTCTCAGTCAAACCCGGCGTTGAAACAACAGGAGCCGTAGTCACCCATCTACTTGTATGGCACTGCAAGGCTGCCTCTCTGAGATCCCTCAAGGTGTTGATGAAGTCCGGCTCTCCTCTGATAGCAGGACAGATGTCCCAAGCCTTGAGCGTCAGCCGCCTGACTGCGACATGCAACGCTCTTGGAGATTCCAGCAGCTCCGAGGGGTGATTGCGGAATAGCTGCTCAATTCTCCTCCAAGCGCCGTCCTTCTCTTCCCCAGTCAGCGATGCTCCGAGGCTCCTCAGAGTCGTAAGGTTGAATATAAGACCCTCCCAGGTACCCCACACGAACAGTCCACCAATATGCCATCTGTACTTCTTCAACGCAGAATGCTCACAAGCAGCAGTATCGGTGTCGACTGTCCTCTGCGTCAACTCAAACATTTCCCTCCTCTCCTCCACACCAACGTCCCCTTTCTCTGCCTTGGCCAGCTTCAACCTCAACCTCATAGCATTAACCCCACTCCTCGCCGAACAAATCGTCAAAAAATGCAACGGATCAATGATATCGCAATATCTCAGATAAGTCTCCTCAACTTCGCTCTGCGACTTCGCAATAATAGCTTCCACATCCTCAGGCCGCTTCCCAGTAAAAGCATTTGATCCACTCATCATCTTAGCTTTGCCAAATGCTCTGCCTAAAGTCGCTCTTGCGAGACAGAACATCATCTCAGTCGCTCCTTTGACTTCCGCAGGTTTGTCCGTCATTCCAGGCCATATATCGGAGTCATTGAGGTTCCAAGGCGCTTCTGTATCCCAGCTCTCAGGCAGCATAGCAATGCCTGTGCCAGCTAGCTGACCAGCCCACAGGTCTAGCGGCAGGAGCTGGTAAAACAGTCTTCTACGCATCTGTGTTTCAAACGGTGGAAGTCCAAGTTTCTCACCATCGCGGTGTAGACCCATGCGTTGGGAAATACGGACTGCGGTCCCGGTCAAGATCCAGAATGTTCGGGGATCACAGGATGACTTTACCGAGAGTAAGAAAAGAGCCATGGCTTGCAAGATGGCCATATCTGTTGTTTTGAGGAATGAAGCGTTCACGAGTGCCTGGCGGGCGGCGAAGTTGTATTTTTGCAATAGTATGTCTCTGGGGTACGGTGAGCTTAAGTTCTTGATACACTCATCTTCCGTTAAGGATAGTATGGCGAAGTGGTAAACGGCGAACACGACGCATTCGTTCGCTCTTGATACCTGAGCTGGATACTGAGAGACCATGTCAATAATCGGGTTGATTGAAGGGATGTGTAAGACCTGTTCTTCGTCAATCATCTTGCTTCTGAGATTTTCGCCAAACCACTCACTTTGCATAGCGGTTCCACTCGGTCGACATGAATCTTCCAGAGAAACAAAGCATCTTCCCGACTTGGATGGTACTCCACCAAGTCCTTATGCAGATTCATGAATGCAGCAACCAAAGGATCATCTCCAACGCCCAGTCCTACCGCTTCGTCCGCTGTGTGAGCATCTTCGTCCTCAGAAGGCGCTTCGTCATCCCCAAGGCTATTCCACATTTTACTGCTCACATACTGCGACTCTCCATTTCGTCCAGGAAGCAATCTTCCGGTGTCAGTCGGCTCAGGCCCGGCAAATTGCATATGTTCGGTGGTAATGCCGTTCTCAGTTGCGGGATCACGTCTCTGAAGCGGCGAGACACGCTCAGAACATCCAGGCAATAACCCATTCTCGCCCAGGATCTTCTCGTACTCTGCAAGCTTTGCAAGAATGTCGGGATCGACTTCTTTCAACTTTCTCTTCCTCCTTGGAGGAGGTGCTTCGTATTCACACTTGATGGAACCCTTTTCACAAGTTGAGCATTTGGGCGAGAGCTTATCGCATTTCACTTTGCGTGATGAGCATGTTTTGCAAGCGTAGAGCATCAAAGGCCTGGTAGTCGAGACATCTGTTTCTGGGGTGAATCCTGTCGGCATCGGAGCAATATTCATCGCAGGCCATCTGTCTGTCATTTTTGAATCTTGATGCGGTTGATTTGAAGGGTGAGGTTCGCATTTGTGGCTTGGAATCCTTCGATCCTTCTTGCCGCTTAGTCAAAGGTGTATGATGATGATAATGCGTGGAGGGTGGATCGGCCCCATGCAGCTTATGATAGCCATGTTTGCATAGCAAGTAGAGCTTCAATGCTGCATGAGTCGTCATAGGGAGAGTAAGACCTCTGTTCCTCGATACATGTCTTCTAGAAAAGTAATTAATTACGCACTCAAGCCTTGCAAGTATCGTTTCATTATAGCAATCCTTCACTTGTTCCTTGTTTCTGAGATCCTGTTATTATGCTATTCTGATCATGAACCTCGTAAAAGAGTTACCCTAGTCAGCACGAGAACGTAAACATTCACTTGAATCGAAACTCCCGACCTGGAAGTACTGACCAGAACAGACCTCTTACTCACTTTATGAGGCAGTGCGGGACACCTTGCTGCCTGGAAACACCATGTGGAAAGTCACATGGTTTGATCCAGTTCGACATTGCTTCGCCAAAACAACACAACGGGCAAGCCTTTCTGACTTCAATCGACTCAGCGTGATGTGTTCGTAGGAATACGGGTTGCCATCCAATCGATCTCCTGAGGTATTCAACAGGCATTGTTTGCGGCATCTTCGCCATCCTCTCCGCGCAGATTTCTGTTGCCACTTTCACCCTCTTCGTCATCATGCTTTCGTAACGCTCGGTAACCGTCCAGGTTCTGTCGACATAAGTGAAGGGTCAGCAAACCAAAACTCGCAGCCACGAAAACACGACAATTTCTATATAAAGATACGCAAACCTACCCAGAGAGCATCGGGTTCCTGTCACCGGTGTCAGCAAACACAGCCACTGCGACGAAGATATTAAACGTACATAATCTTTTGGGTAGTCCTTGCGCAGGAATATGCTAAACCTCCCATTCGGTTCAATGGCAACAACCTAGAATGTAGTCAGCTCTCGGTACTACGACCAGGTCCTTTGTGACCAACCTCAACTTCGCATATGTTCCACACGCCGCCAATCCTCAGTGCGCTATCGAGGTCCTTCTGCGAAACTCGATGCTTCCGCATCATCCTGTTGAGCTGCTTTCCCCGATATGCTATGATGAGTGTTGGCGAGGCCATCGCCTTGCTAAGAACATGATGTAAGTTGAGCCCAGCGAGGAGGACTTTCGCATCGAATGAACGATGTTTCGTAGTATGAAGACGCACCCTGGCCACCCCTGAATATACGATTAGCACATTCACTACGTAATGAACTTTAAAGCATCCTCACCGGAAATTTCATCGCTATATAAGACGTGAAATACTGCCAGAAGAGTAGCATCGCAAGGGCAATGATGCCGCGAACAAGGGATGTGCCGTTAATAACGCCTGCAAGCGTGGATCCCATAGCAACGGACACGACTACATTGCATTAGTCGAACGTTGACAGTATCCTTTCCAGATGACCCTCTTTGACAGACATACTGCTGTCGAAAAGGGTGAAGGGCGCTACGCTGCGGTTGCTAGACAGGCGGAGGTAGGCTGCACGGGTTAGAGATTAGCAATGCGGGTCTGGCTGGTGTACTAAGTCAGGGAGGCGGAGAGCTGACAAAACAGTACAACCAAAATGATTGTGCCCACAATTAGCGGGTGCAGAATAGAGGCTTTCTGATAGAAATCATCTACTTGGATGAGGTCCGGACCCTAGGCGCATTTGCGTTAGGACGCCAGAGCCAAGATATCATAAACTACATGTAGATTCCGAGGAGGAAAAGGCTTACTGTGCTTGGAGCGGGTATAGTAAGATTGCTGGACCCAATGATTAGCGAACGAACACCGTCTTCACCCCGTGTTAGGAGCTTTATAGCAAAGATACCTCATGCTGGGCGGACAATGCTATGTGCAGAATGTGGTCGGAGTTGTGATTGAACGCTGATTGTGTTCCTGGCTTTTGCAACTCCAAACGAGCCAAGTGTCCATATCAGACCGGTAGACGTCGCTTCGCTAGAGATGGAGCCTCGGGGTGTGGAGTAACGACAGCCGAATAAACGAAAACTGCGGGCGAGTTGAGGTGAAGCTTCGAAGTCCGCAGCCATGACGCACACACACCAAATGGTGGAACTGCTTGAAGCTTTCCATTGTTTCCCCACCCCGCGTAGCTTCCAAGTTTGGAGCAACGTATTACGCTGTTTTCTACTCGGTGTCCTTGGTCTCGGTGGTTGGCCCGGGCAATATGCTTTTTGAGGCTGCTTGATGATGATGAAGGTCGAATATAAGTAGTCGCTCAAGGCTGCCGAAGGTTCCTTAGACCTATTTCCCCATACATCCAACACTGACGCAGAAATCTCCTCAGCCATACTTCAAAAAGCTCAAGCAGCAGCCTTATTGTATCAACTATGGATTCCGAAGGCGCTAAGTCTAAGATGTCTGAAGACATGAAAGACCTCACCCACGGCAAGGAAGACGTCAGCAACTCTGCATCAGGACACAAAGCGAACCTCTCCAACCCGAGTATGCTTGAAACACACTTTCCATTTCAACAAACTTGGCTAATCATGTGACCGTTAGATACATCGGAAGCAAGCAAGCAGCACAGCAAGGAAGTCCTGGAGCGGATGGGAGGCGATGCCGCTTTCTACGGCAAAACCGGCGAGACGACTAGCAAGAGTGCCGCCGACAACCTTGAGGGCAGCAGGGCTGCGAACTAGAGATCGGTAATTGAGTCTTCAAGCCGCAGCGGAGGAGCAATGTCAACGAAATTCGTGCGACCTCGCCATTCAATCTCGTTGCCGTCATGTCGTCCCCACGCCTCCTCTTGCCCTGGGACGTGAATGTTGAGGTACATATTGATGACCTTCTTCTGCTGGCCTGCCTTGGAGAGAGGCAAGAACGCTGTAGTAACCCGCTGAACTTCGATTACGTTGACATTGAAGGCGGCTGCCAGGTGTGCAGGACGCGCTTCCACCAGGACTCAAGGCCGCCATACATGCATTATTGTTGACAAGCATGTCTAGACCTTTGGGTAACGCTAGTAGCTGTCGAGTGTCCAGACCAATGCCGCGAGACGCTCCAGTAACGAGGAATGTTGCCAGGAATCGCTCGGTCAGCGGCGCCCGGTGTCCGCGGCCTCAGCCTCAGCTGCACAGTCACTGCAGTATGATGAGGTGGAGGAGTCCAAGGATGCGGCGGATCTGCAGGTGAAGAGAGCAAGCACATCTGCGCTGTGACGTTGACGACATGACGACAGGCATCCTGCTCCTACGATCCTACTCAGATCTACGCCTGCCAAGCCTTCGTTTCCTCGCAGCCTCGTTCTCAGTGTCTTAGAAATCGGCCTCGCGGGTGCTCTGCTGTTAGATTTTCCTGGCGGTGTCAGCCGCTTTGGCTTCATGCTTCGGCATGCTTCGGCATGCTTCGGCATGTCCCTTCTTCGCGTATTGTCTGCTGTGACTTGCGAGCCATGCTTGCTACCTAGGTATTGTCGCGAGGAAGATGTCTTGAGGTGGCTCTTCCCCGGAGAAAGCTGAGTACCAAGCAAGTCACAGGCATCTCGCTTGAGTGTCCAATCACAGTCATGATGAAGTCAGCGTGCCAAGGCCTTGCTTGACTTGCTCTCAATTCCTATACCACAAACGCAATACATCCCCAGGAAACAGCCAACGTCCTTTGTCACCCCATCCTTGCTCTTCCAGTCAATTCTGCTCGTGGAAAGAGACCCAGTACCCGCAGCAAGGTTGCATCGTGCGCAAGAATGACCAAAACATCATCTCGTCTATCACTCTCCGCTTTTCGACAGCCTGTCGGGCTTGATTCCGGATCTTCGTGCATGGCAGGAGCAAGTCTATAGAATGCGGCGTCGTCTTTAAGTGGAGCTGGACTACAACTACAGGTACCCCGCGACAAGGCGTCGGAGACATTCTTGCTCAGTTTGTGCTCGGTCAGCGACCTGGAAGGAACGGGTCGGGCTTGTGCGATATTATGGCAAATATCGGCGCCCAGAAAGACCCAAGTAATGTCTGTCGTGAGACAGAATGCGCAGAGGTGATAAGCCGAGCCCGCACAAACAAGGATCAGTTGTCCGCATGGAAACCAATCGCTTTGGAAGCCGCCGATGGTAATGCTGCCCGAGAAGTCGACTTCGCGAACTATGCGGTTTTGGGAAGCACTTTCCAGGGCGGATGACTCTGGGTTGACTGGAAATCGAGGCTGGTTCTCTACGCTCAATAACGAATGCTCTCCTAAACCGGAGGATTCCTTGAGAAGCAAGTGCTACGCGGAGAGATGGTCACAAAAAGGTGGACTCCATCTTTTGCCCGCGTCTGCATGGAGGTAGGTCGCAATCTGCATAGCTGTAAACCTTTCCAGTCGTTTCATCACCGCAGTCTTTCAAGCAGCTTGCTTGTTTTCAACCCACATTTGCAATTCCAGTCCGTTGAACTGTCATCATGCTGTTCTGGTTATGGCTTTTCGGCGAAGCCTGTTCGCGTTTCCTATTTCCGGACCCCTGTCAGCCAAGGAAATGTGAATATTCACTTGGACTCGAATTCCCGATTGGGAAGTACAGAGAAACACAGTCCATCATAAGGTATATACGGCAGAGATCCATCCTCTGATACAGCGTCTCGACGCGTCGGAGGAGAATTGGACGTCGAGAATGCTCCAGCTTTGCAGGGATCTTAGCCAACGAATTTGAGAGGACGGGCGAAGGCTACAGCTCCGCTCGCAATGAGAGTCTCTTCCGATGGATAAAGGGCTGTATCCTTCCAAGTAGAAAAGCCGAGAGTCGTCCGCGCAAAAGCTGAGGTGCGTTGACCAAGACCGAAATGAAGCCGTAAAGAAAAAAAAAGCCAGAACAGTGCAAAACAAAAACATTCAACACCAGGGATTCGCTAATCCTCACGGACTTAACTACTAATCTGGCGATTACATGCTTAGATATGCCAGAGCGGACGGGATGGCTCGTTATTCATGTATCTGTGGTCGAATGTGAAAGGTGAGAGCTCTTATACATTATAACTCTCAACTGGTCGGACTTGTGCATTATAGGCTGTACGCAGGCGTATGTCCCAGCAATACCTTACTCCCACTTCGCGGGTGAGAAGTGTACTTATCGTGGATGGCTAACTTTCATGTGTCTGTGGCTGAATGTGGCTAATTGAAGAATATTCTAGTAGATATAGCTTTGATAGGTGATGAAATTCAACAGTTTTACGCAGAACCATCGCCTCGCCTGGTGCTGCATATATCTATGGTACAATGGCGAGAGAGGCTGTACTGCGACCATGAGCTAAAGGAGAGGTTAACGACGACATCTTTGTTCGCCAACAAAGTATGATTCATCTATCGAAGCGAATCCTGATGTCAATATGCATCTTACCGGCAACGTCCAAGGTTCAAGTCCGATACTGATGATAACCAGGACTACCTCTACGGAAGAGCACACTGAAACTGGAAGACGGACAAAGGGAGGTGGGAACTTTTGGAAGGATTTCAAAGATTTTGTCTGCTAATGAACACTTGACCCACCTTCTTCATTACATGTATGCCGCGCCATCTGTTCAGTGCTCAACTGGAAGCTGAGGACAACGGAAGGGACAGGTTCGCTCTCCGGACTCCTCAAACCATCTATCAATACATTCCGTGTGGAACCAATGACCAACAGAGCGGGTCGTACAGGAGAGTTCAGTAATTAGAGTGCTACGCTTTGGGCTCTCCATGCAGATGGCACATGGCTCACTTGTCTCCTCTTCAGTAACAGGACGTTCGGTGGTTGCTGTCATAAGAGGCTCAGGCTGTAAAGTCGGACTTGGGGGACGCATATCGCGATAGTCATGAACTCTCTCTAGTCTTCCTTCAGTATTGACCGTCACCCAGAGAGACTCGGTATAACTACGGACTGCACCAGCGAGGGCGCTGGAAGAAGTAGTGTGATCGAAAGCGCGGACTGCGCGGCCGCTGGCGCCAGGATCGAGAAAGACCCTCTCTAGCATCTCAGCTACACGACGCAGGTGTTCGACTGTACTGTTCTGATCAGTGAAAGTTGTAAGATCGAAGTGGTTCTGGTAGGCACATATGAGGGGACTGAGAAATGCAGTGCCATAGTGTCCTTCCTCTATCCCGGCAGGGGCAAATTCATCGAAGGTCAAGAGTACTTGAGCAACGGGTAGCTCCGCATCAGTTCCATTTAAGTCGTTGGCAGCGTCCAAGATTGCCTGCGCACGAGCACGTGTTCCTCGAGGGTATCGATCGTTAGAAACGTACTGGTCCCAGTAGTAAGAGACTCGGGCCTGGATGGATGGGATGGGGAAGACGCGATGAGACATCTTCGAAGCGTGTGGTAAGGTTTGGAATCAACGAAATAGCAAATCCAGTCTGCTTCGTAGTACTTTGTCCGGAGTTGTGAATCTGGTTCTTGAGGTCTGCGTACGTTCATCTTATATGCCAGGACTCGGAAGAATAGAACAATGAAAGAACGTACATTGTCGACTCACTTTCGTTTCTTTCTATACGTGGTCTCATTGTTGCAACTTGTTCACTATCACAATGAAAGAGTACCTTTTCGAGACTTTATAATGACCTTAACAAAGATAATCTAGATCTGGGCATTGTTCTTTGTCCTGCAGCTCACAATGTCGTACCGACAGCGGACGAAATGAAGTCATGCCAGACCGTAGACTTTTTGACCGTCCGAGCGAGAGCCAAGTCGTGTCCTTCAGATTACGATCGGCGATGGAACGCCAGCCGGATTATTAGAGAAAGCTGCTCAGCGGTCAAGAATACACTTACGAGATGGTGTAAATCTCGCGACGGTCGAATTTGATACAGAAACAGACTAGCTTTACTAGCGGCTTGGCAGTGATAAAGTGAATGAAATTGCCAAAAAGTACAATGTGCGCCAATTTTAGGCGATATATTCGTAATAATTAAGGAAAGTATAGAACTTATACTAGCTCTCCTCCTACACAATATATAGAGAATGTAGAAACCAGCCGCAAGACCGTTGTCAAGACTGAAGGCAGCAAGATAAAATTCAAGGAGCTTGTTGTCTGTTCTTCCCTCTTTCAGGGTCGAAAGATAATGCTCATCAGCATCTTAGCACGTATGTTTGTATACTATCTGACAGAAGTATTTGCTAGTCTTAACATTTTCGTCTCTCCGCGTCACACTCCGGACTCTGCTAACAGAGCGTACTTTCAAGGCATTGATGAGACAGTGCGCCGAGAGTGTCGCTCAAGATGAAGTTCATAGCATGAGGTGCTAGAAAAGTCGAGCTGCGACTGTAGTACTATGTGTGTGAATTGACTTCGCCCGGCTGTGTCCGGATGCAGCGGAGTGTCCTCAATCTCGACTGAAGCTTAAATATTCTTACATAGCCTACCAAGATCGCAGAACTTGCTCTCACATCTAACATCCCTCTCGACATCCATAACCCACTGACTTCTTTCCACCAACAATGTCTTCCCAAGCCTTAATAAAAGCAGCAGCACTCCAACGCCACAAAGAAAGAGGCACCCCGGAGAACACCAAAGCATATCTCCGCCTCTGGTACCACGGCCCGCCCACAAATCCTCTGCGTTCTCAACACGGGAATGACCTCCTGAAATATCTCAAAGCTTATCAACCCAACACTACCGACCATCGCTACTTCCAAGAGATGGGCATGGAGTCTTTCATCGCCTTCGAACAACGAGCTCTGCGAAAAATGCGTATCCAAGCACATCAGCTCGCAGCACATGGTCTATGCCAAGCCTTCATGAAAACGCTCGCAATGAAGAATCCTTCCACCGTACCCAACTTACTATTCGTTGCCATAGATTTCGAAGGCAACATGGAAGAAGGCGGGAAAGGAATCGGGGAACTGGGGATCTCCACTTTCCATACCAAGTCAATGGTCCATGTTCCAGTGATTGAAACAAAACACTTTTCGCTACGGGCACACCGACATCGAAAATTCTGCTTCGGCCAAACGACAAGAACGCATGCTGAACTTCTGCCGGGTCTCATTACCTCCTACCTTACTCAGCTTCGGCAAGAGATGGAAGGGCAGATCGTTTTGGTTTGCCATGGTTTGCAGAATGAGTTGAGGATACTTGATGGTCTTGGGGTTTATCTTGAAGACCTACATATTACTGGAGTTCTGGATACGTATGAAGTTGCCAGGTCTTCGGGAATGCGGGCTAAGGGCACGTTGCAGGACATGCTGGATGAGGCCAGAGTGCCTTATCGACTTGGCTCGTTGCATTGTGCGGGTAATGACGCTTGTTACACGCTGAAGCTCGTGTTGGGATCGCTACAGGGGAAGTTCGGAGACCCGTTCGAGAGGCTTGAAGAGGTTGTTAGAGGAGCCGTACCAGAGCCGCCATCTTGGAAGGATAAGGAAGGAGATGAGCAACTTGAAGAGGGTTGGGAGTGTATAGCAGAGGACGGACTGTTGTTGTTGGAAGAACCATGAGAAATGTCGAAGTAATTAATGTTTTCTTGGTGCTTGACTTGCGTCAACAAGATCAATCGCCACGCAATATCAAGGAAATCATCAGAGTATCGAGAATATCGTTCAGCACCTTCTGGTGCTAAGTAGAACTCTTATCGTCGCTGCGGTTTCCCATCATATCAGGATCGAGCGAATCACCGATCGAAAGCAACATCTCAGTCCATTGTGCCCGCAGCTTGGGCCCGCACACAGCTTCTGCGTTTCGATTAGTTCGGTTTTGACCTGCTTGGGAAAAATGGAAGTACGTCACTCACCACTGAGATCTTTCGCCGTCGATGTTCTCATCGCTCTTGGCTGATGGCGGCGGAGTACTCGGACCTTGTAGGATGCTTTGATCCCGAGGAGTGCTCTGGTCCTGTGCAGTTGACTGGACTTGTGACATCTGATGCTCTGCAACCGTTTGCTGCAAAGCGAGGTCGTGTTGTGACAGAATCCGCAAGAGCTCTCTTATGTCTCCGTTTTGCGCGTTCTGCTGAATGAGATCCATCACGCTTTGCAATTGCGGCTGTTGTGGGGCAGATTGGCGTACAACGCCATTGGAGGCATGGTAATCACTAATGGGCGCCTGTTGAACCCCTCCTTCATCGAGGTTGTTGTTGTCACCGTGGTGAGCATCTGTGGATGCAACGCTCTGGGTTGCAACTCCACTTGCAGCTTCGCTCTCTGCCGGTGCGATGAATTTCGCAGCAGGCTCCAGCCCACTAGACACCAACTCCTCGGCCGGCTGCTCGAGCTTGATCTTCGTGATTGCGAATGGTTCATCGTCATCTTTGTTCAAGGTGTTTTGTTCGTGCAGGGATCCGTCGTCCCTGATGAGCTCTTCGAAGCTGGGAAACAAAGGCTCCGCAGGAACCATTTCCTCGGCTTGGCCGTGACGAGGTTGCTTCCCGGGAGCTATATCCTGGATCTGGCCTGTCCCTGAGTCCGGTCCCGAGGCAACGTAGCCCTGCTCGTTCATCAGACCGAATACGCTCTGGTTTTGCGCTTGTTGAGTAGTATCACTGATCCAACCTCCAGTTCCCAGCTTCGATTCTTCATTGTGCTCGGTATTGCTCTCCTCCTGGTCAGATCCTGCAACCTCGGCCTCGAGATCCAGGTCGACAATAAGACTTCTGATTGCATCTAGCGCCTTCAGCGCCTCTGCCCTCCCGCCGGACTCCACACCCATCGCCACTCCCGCGCGAAGGACTGCAGCGGCTGGATTTGCCGTCGTCTCCCTTCGGTCAAAGTCAGTCGACTCGTATCTGTCATCCCGTACCGCCGTGATTAACTTTTTCATCTTGTGCTCGAATGCGAATATCTGTTTGCAAGCATTTGTCTTAAAGGTCCAGGCACGGTTGTTCCTGTGAAGGAGCTCAGCAGTGCTGACGAGCTTTTTCGTCGCGCTCCCCGTTCTAGTATGAAAGGGAGTTGCTTGGCTTCGAGATGTAAGAGCAGCGGGCGGCGGGGTTCTGGAGCGTTGCCTCGAAGATGAGTACGCAGATGGTGCAGCGTTCGACGGGGGGATATTTGAACTGCCTAATGGCCTGGATTTGAAGGGGCGACTAGGTCCAGAAGCTTGGTACGGATAATCTGGTGCATCTGCGGTCACTTCTCGTTTGATCTGGGTCTGGGCTGGATTCTGTGATCTGGGAAGGACACTCCCACTTTGACTCGCAGCCAATTTAAGCTTTTTGGCATTGGGACCACCATAGTTCGCGTCGTCGTCGTCGCCAGTGAGGTCAATGGAGTCGACTTCCTTTCTCTTTCCCGCGCCACTCATACGCATTTGACTTGTGCCCGGCTGAAACGGCGATGGAAGGACCTCAGCTAGACGTCGATGAGAACCCATTTCGTCCCGAGCAATGAAGGGAGGACCCGTACCAGTCAGAGGAGCGTGGTTGTTGAGGTTATCGGAAGCCATATCGATGATGCTTTGAGTAGTTAGAAGCCGAGGGAAGATGAAGAAAAGAGCAGGCTTGTTGTTCGAAGTTGTTGAAGTGATGCTGATGTTTCATCTGCGCTCGGTGAGTAAGGAAGTATATGTCTGCGCACAGACCACAAGAAATTTAACTTCAGGGTGTTCGCATGTGATTGAGAAATTCATTCACTTACCCGTCGAGCCTTCACTTTTTGTTCCCACTCAAACGTTCGAGTGGACACAAAACAAGGTGCTGACTTCACTCAATGATCTCACTCCAACCTCGACCTGAGCCAGTATGGCGTGGACGTCCAGTGATAAAGCGTCAATCCTGCACCCTTGGCATGCCTCGTCACCCATCAGCCGCACCATCATGTTCCGACAGACCTCCAGCCAATCCCTCACCTCTCCCCTCCTCCAAATAAGGACACTCCAACAGATGCATCAACAAAGGCCTCCCAACCATCTTTCCCCCAATCTCCACCCTCGAAACATCCCTCAGAATGACCCCTCGCTTCGGCACACACGGCATATTCTCAAGATAATAATCCCTATCCCTCCAATTATTCCCTCCAGAAACAATCTCCATAACATCTAAGTCACATGCCGGAAACTCCACTTTCAAAATATTTTCCCACGGTCTCTCTTGCCCAAAACATTGACACAAGTCTAGAGCGCCTCCGTAGCCAGGAGGGCGGAAACTGACGGACCGGGGGCCGCCTGATGCGATTCATCCTACGACTTCTAGATCGACAACTCCGGTTGTATCCTCTTGGGGACGGAGTAGGAGAGATATGTGACCGTCGATGAACAAGATATCTCCTGGGAGGGGAACAGCGTCTGTGTGTATTAATGGGAATGGTCCTATTCCCTTGATCTCGAACCAAAGAGTGGCATTCTCACTCCGGGAAAGTTCCTTAGTGGTAGCTTGTTGGCAAGATCGTTGGGCTCTTCGCAGATCACAACATATCTCCCCAGCATCGTTCAAAAACAATATCTGCGGAGCATGCAATGTCTGGACAGTCCATTGCCGAGAAATTTCAGCGCTGTCATTAGTTTGCGAATTGCGCTGGACCTGTAACGAGCTGCGAAATTTCTCATCATACCTGTTGATTTCCAGCATGGCCAAAATAGATTCGACGTAGGAAACGTCAGGAGTGTCCTGTAGTCGTTGTATCAGTCGCCACGCTAGATCAATATATGAAATGGAATAATCAGGCACGATGACCGAAGTGGGTGCTGGTGCTCCCATTGACCAGTCAAAAAGCGTCAAAGTTCCATATACTCTATCTCTCGGATCAGAGCAAGAGAAAGTTCCAAGGTAATTACTTTGACTGACGAGGATTTGCCCTTCCCATTCCAATAGTGTTGCTACTGTGAATGGGACATAGGAATCCCAAGGAGCATCAGCGTTGAGTAATTTGTCCGTTTCATGCATTATCTCGAGCATGTTCCTTGATCTACAGATGCCTTGGAAATTGGTAATGTGGTTGCCAACAAGTATATCGAATTTGCCGGCCGAGGCCCTCAATTCTTGCAGAATCCATAAGCGTTTCCAGTATGGTCTCTGACAGAAATCAGAAATCGCCGTGCTGAATTGGCGGAGTCGACTATCGCTCAACACCAAGAGCCAGGTTACCATGGCAATATCTTGTTCTTTCATGGTAGAGTCCGGAGCAATAAGGCACGATGCAAGGCTGGTGCTTTTCGGATCGAGAGATGCAAAGACCTCGCTGCGATCGATATACGGCATGCTTTCATCCCAAACAAGGTACTGCTCTAGAAATGTCATTAGAGAAAGGCTGGTATCGTCGTGCTCTCCAACGCAAGCGCAAACGCGATGAGCCGTGGAATAGATCTCTACTATTACGGCCACCTGTGCTCCCTTTTCGATGATATTCGATTGGTCGATGCAAATATAATCAATCCAAATGTATGCCTCGGGCCAGTGGGCGAAGACTTGACGAAGCGCATAATCACAGTTGTAACGCACGGGTAGGGGTTGTCCACTAACTGTCATGACTTTCGAATCCTTTTCGTCTCCCCATGCGTAAGAGATGGCGTAAAACTCTGGTGCAGTTTCCAAGTCCCATGTCGATACGGTGCAAGCAAGACCTAAGGAGACGTCTTCGTGGCTTGTGATTCCGCTGCCTGAAACGGCTCGCAACTTTGCAGGATTTTGCGCCAGAGATATTAGGCGAATCTGCTTCGTTGGATCGCTGAGTGGAGTATGTTGGTAGGCTTTGACGTTCATGTCCGCAGTCGCCATGATGATCACGGGAGGGAAAGTTCGATGTTGATGATACCTATTGGAAGCATGGAGGAGGTGAGAGTGAAAATTGAAAGTCGCATGCTGTCATTCGATCCACCTGTGGGCGTTTTACACTGCATGCCCACCCTCGCTTATTAGCGGGGATCGCTCAGCCCAGCGGCGTGTTACACGGTATCGATCTGGTGCGCTCAACCGCATACAAAAAATAAACCTGAGGCTGGAACAGCGTAGTCCGTAACCTTTGATGGTGCGCCATCATGCACGCGGCCTTGTGGTAGTCTGTATGCGTTTAATGCAGTGGACTCTCGTCAAAGTAGCATTGGCGTCACTGAATTGCGGTGCTCGCAAATATAACAAACTCCGCCAACCTGGAATGGGGTCCAGCAATGATCTCCAACAGATGGTCCGGGGAGCGGTGAGCAATATGTTCTCATAGCCGCGTTCGCGAGGCGGCATGGCGTACAGCTAGCCAGGCTAGATTCGTCAGAAGCCTCATCCCACAGGCGACAATTTTAGGGAAAGAAAGTACTCCGGGTCATATCTTGGGTGCAGATAGGATGGTCTACTCCATACCCTGGTCTTCACTTGATGTATAACTTTCGCTGTCGCTGTCCGGAGGGTCGAAGTGTCCCGGCTTTGGATTGGGTTCGAGCCAGGGTCATGCCCTTCGCCATGGCATTTCGACGGGCGTCCTGCATGTATGGACATTCCGTTAAGTGTATTAGAAGAGGACGATCCTGCCATTCATCCAGGTTGTTGCCTTCATTCAACTTTATCGCAGAGAGATCTCTGACGAGGGATCCGTTTCTTGGTATCTCTGTTAAATGCCCATTGATAGTCTCCACAGATCGGCCGGGATCCTCAAGCATGGTGCCATAAGAGGCAAGCTCCATGGCGTCCAGCGTGCTAGTATGAATACCGACACTATAAATCCTGCAGAACGGTCCAGCTCCATAGCATCGACAGTGAGACCAATAGTCATCCGTAAAGTTGGGAGATTCAGAGGTTGGACTGATGTAAACAGCAGGCCTGATTCGCGCGACGACTTCCAGCTCAGAGCTTTTGGCGGCTCGCCGAGGACGCAGCGCGAGCGCCACGAAATCTGTGAAGACTACAATGTCTCCTGGTAGGACTACAGCGTCTGCTAGTAACCACGAGTGAGGTCCCATACGAATCCTAAATTCATGTTGGGATGTATCGCACTGGTTTTCTTCCATTTTCTTAAACCGTCTCTCGTCTAGCATATCGCTGTATGTCTCACCATACTCGTTCAAGAAAACCAGCAGAGGGTCAGCGCTAAATATGTTCTCTCTCCAACGCACAGTGGGTAGCGTGGTGGTCTTAGGGATGGCAGAGCGCTTTGCGTGTAACCAGGTGCCGAAATCCAGATCTGCTGAGTGAATTCCTAAAGCGTTGGTCACGTATTCGATGCTATCAAGAGAAGTGTGATCTGGTCGCTGTGCCAGATCCAATGCAAGATCGAAAATCGACAGGCTATAGTCTGGAACAATGGCCGGGCCGCCCATAGACCAGTCGACAAGTGTCAACGTCCCATATACTCTGTCTCGGAGATCAAAGCAAGAAAAGCATTCGAGCGATAATCCTTCAACCAGACCATCAAGAGGTTTCAGCGCGTTGTCGACGAAAGTCATATCAGGGTAGTCTTTCCATGCAGATAAACATGTGTGCGCGTAGTCCAAGTCTAGTTCTGCTCCCCCTTGTTCCTCGTCCAAGATTTGATTCAAAAGCCAATACATATTCTGGAAGGTCTCCGATAACTCCCAAGCGAAATTGAAATGGACGAAATGTGGACCGCAGAGTACGTGCAGACGATCTCCGCCGGAGCCTCTCAACTCTTGCAGAATCCATAAGCGACTCCAGTAGTCGCGGTTGCCAAATTCATGGAGGATGTCGCTCAATCGAAACAATGTATCTCGCCCGAGGGACCACAGCCACACCATACAAGAATGGTTATGATGAGACTGGTCCAGCTTTTGTATAATGGCCGCGCTTGTTGGATCTAGGGATGCCATAAGCATACGATTCTGCATCTCCGATTGCGCTTCTTTGAACTCATCAAATCGCGCCAGGCAATCCAAGAGGAAAGGAGTTGTTTCACTGTCCGGTCCAACGCAAGCACAGACTCGATCTGCTGAGGCGTAGATATTGCCCATCATAGCAACCTGGACGCTCTTCTCGCCGTCATCAGACTGATTTATGCATATGGAATCAATCCAAACACGCGTGTGCGGCCAGTGAAGGCGGACCTGCCAGAGAGCATAATAGCAGTTTTCTCGTACAGTGAATGGTCGACTATTAATTGTAATCTGTCGTGTGTTCTCTGGACTTCCCCAAGTGTATGAGATGGCGTGGTATTCCGGCTTATCATCCATGGACCAGGTCGAGAGGGTGCAGCGGATGTCATCGTCGTTGGCTTCCTCATCACTCAAGTCGAAGGACAGCAACCTGATTTGCTTGCTTGGATCTTGTAGCGGGAGGTGCATGTACGTGTCGGGGTCTGCCGCAACTATCGCCATATCGCAGAAGCGGAACTTTCACCGGCAATGGAATAGGAAGATGGTGGTAGAACAGCAGAAAGAAATGAAGCGAACAGGGTCAGGAAATCATTTGTGCTCGAGGAACACAGCCCGCGTCTCGTGGCTGAGCCTGCAGGTGGCTTGAAGAAGATGGAGAGGCCGCCAGCTCGACAGGAATCATGTGTTGGAGATTTGACAGCTATTGTTTCTAGAAGCAGATCGAGTCAACACTGCGTTCAAGATACTTTGCTTACTATTTCGACTGCTCTCCATGGAGCGTGAATCTGCCATGTTGTAGAACTGTCATGCTCTCCAAGAACGCCGAGATTGTGGCTGAATGAAAGATGCATTTGTTCAGTGTATAATCTGCATTGTATGTGTTTTCACGAGACATGGAGAAGACCAGCCTTGGACAAATGGACAATGATGAAGTGTTAATGGTGTTGTTGATGTTGGCAAAATGGAAGGCGAGGAGCAAGAAAAGACCCCCACCGCCCCACACCCATGAATATATTGATTGGCGCCCGCCAAATCCACTTATTCAGTCCAACACGAGAAGGAAGCTTGGCTTGTCACGTCGAAGGGGTCGAAGTTGCCCGACGTCACGGACAGGTACAATCGCAGTCTCACCACACGCATACAAATCACCAGGACAGACCACAAACATTGGGTTGACGAGCCAGAATTCCCTCCTGAATGATGCGTACATGAACGACAATTTCCTCCAACCCGCGATTGAGGGCCAACACCGACGATGCCCATTTCCATCATCGAGGCCCAGCGCGAAAGTCCGTCTTTCCATTCCATTGATATGAGGCTGAGCTGACTTCTTGGTCCAGTTCTGCTGAACACAATCCGACAAATCACCCGCAGTGATTGGAAAGTGCTGGTCGTGGATCCAGATTCGAAGCGATTGCTCGATAATGTGCTGGATCAGGATACAATCTTGAATGAGAGCATCACAAGTATGGGAAATAGTGTCTTGAAGGGAGGATTACAGCCTGACTTCTGAGTAGATATCGAACAAATCACCGACCGAAGACCGACGAACCGCGATGTCGACGCGATTTACCTCGTCACGCCGCAGCCGCATATTGTGGACTGTGTCATGGCCGATTTTGAGAAGAGAAAGTACCGGAGAGCTCATTTGGTCTGGACGAGTTGTGAGTGATTGAGGGAGAAGAAAGAGGGGAAGAAGAAGGAAATTGAAGCTGATTTGGGGGAAACGACAGTACTACATCCAACCCTCCGCGATCGCATTGACAAGAGCAGCACGGCAAGAGAGCAAATCGCCCTGTTCCGCGTGCTGAATGTCGAATTCTTCCCGCGAGAATCACATCTGGTCACCTTTCGCGATCCCTGGAGTTTCCCCATTCTGTTCCATCCCGCCTTGAACTATCTGGTCAAGCAGCACATGGAGGATATTGCACAAAAGGTGGGCATTTTCTTGAAGACTTTCAGGACAGGATGCTGATTTCCTAGATTGTCGGTGTCTGCGTGGCTCTCGGCGAATATCCCACAATCCGCTACTATCGCCCGCGAACGCCCACGCACGAAGCGTCGGTCCTCTGCTCCCATCTCGCGCGCTACGTGCAAGACGAACTCGATCTCTACGCCAAATTCCACGAAGACTTTCCCCCTCAAAACCCCCGCCCTCGAGGAGCTCTCTACATCGTTGACCGAACCATGGACCTCTTTGCCCCGATCCTCCACGAATTCACCTACCAAGCCATGGCCCACGACCTCCTCCCCATCAAAGAAGGCGACCAAATCACCTACAAAACCCTCGTCAACGAAGGCCAACCCGACCAAGCCGAGAAAGATGTCGAAATCTCGGAAAAGGATAAAATCTGGGTGGAAAACAGACATCGACATATGAAGGACTGCATCGAGAAGTTGATGGCCGATTTCCAGAAATTCATCAAGGATAATCCAAATTTCACAAAAACAGAAGATGCGACCAGTCTGAATGCTATTAAGGATATGTTGGCGGGTCTGCCGCAATTTCAAGAGTTGAAGGAGGCGTATGCCTTGCATTTGAGCATGGCCCAGGAGAGTATGAATCGCTTTCAGAAATTCAAGTTGCCCGATTTGGCCAGTGTGGAGCAGGTAAGTCTTGACCTGATAGTATTGAAGATTTCCCCCACTAATATATCATGATTAGATACTCGCAACAGGCCTAGACGAAGAATACAAGAAACCCAAAGGCCTCGCAGACCAAGTCATTCGCATGCTCGACGAACCAGACGTCGCCCCTCCCGACCGTCTCCGCCTCTTGATGCTCTTCCTCCTCTTCAAAGACGGCCTCGTCCCTGGCGACTTACAAAAACTCCTCGCACACGCCCAACTCCCACCTCAGAACGCCGAAATCCTGGCAAACCTCGAAATCCTAGGAGCCCGAAAATCAAGAAACTTGAAAGATTCCAGACCATTACCTTTGCCTCTCTTCCCGCGAAAACCTCCTCCAATGCAAAATGCCGAGGAATACGCCCTGAGTCGCTACGAACCTGTACTGCAAAACATGTTGGAAGCTCATGCGGCGAATACCCTGGATACCCAAACTTTCCCCTACACGAAACCTCCACTCGACATGCCCTCCGACTCCGGCCAACAACTCCGACCCTCGGCGCAATCTCTCCGCACAACTTCCTCCATCGCTGCATCAAAGCCTACATGGGCACGCACCCGCACCAACGCCTCTCCGGAGAATTTACAGAGGGTGGTGGTATTCATGGCTGGCGGAGCTACTTATAGCGAATCCAGAGCATGTTATGAAGTGGGACGGAAAACGGGGAGGGACGTGGTGTTGGTGAGTAGTCATATGACCACTCCAGCTTTATTCGTCAGGCAAGTGGGAGATTTGAGCGTTGATAAGAGGAGACTTAATATCCCGGCGGAAATGCCTAAGAAAGAGGCTCCGAGACATTTGTTTGAGCCGGATGAGAGGCCGAGGCAGGTACAACCTCCTCCAGCTGCGCAGGCTCAGGCAAGGGCGCCGCAGCCGCCGACTCAGGCTATGGGGGCTATGAGCGTTAATGGGAATGGAAGGGCTCCTGGACCTCCGCAACAGCAGCAGCAGCAATTGCCTATGGGCGGTGGAGCGGGGAAGTTGCATAAGGAGGCTCCGGAGAAGGAGAAGAAGAAGAAGCATCATTTTGGGTTTGGGAAGAGTAAGGATAAGAGTTGATGGGGGAGGGGAGATGTTGGCTATTATTGCTTTCTTGGATGATGAGGCAGAGAGAATTGAAGAAAGTGTGGATGGTGCATGTTTTTTTTTCTTTTCCTTTTGGGTTGAGGTGAAAGGTAGGTTGTTGCGTGAGGTTTTGGTTTCCAGGGTCAGAGTCGAGTGGTTTTGACCATCACGGGGCAGCTGGGGAGTTGGAGCTGGGCATATGCCTGTCAGGGGCTCAGGGAGGTTTGTCTGTTACTCGTGACTTTGGGGACGAAGCTGATCGTTTTTGAAGCTAGCTCGGATTCAGACAATTGACTTGAAAGTTTCGAGTCGTAAGCAAGTGAGCCTTCATTGCACGGGAGAGAGATCTTGTTAACGCCCACTTTTTTATCATTGTTTTTGGTGTTTTTGGCTAATCTAGTTTGCAGAAATCTCACTTTTGGGTGTATTATCCATCCTACATGGCCAAATTTTCAAGATCAAAAACATTTCGCGTTTCTTGTCACGCCGCTCGCTCGTTCGCTCAGCTGTGCCAACCTCCCGTCCCGCTTTCAGCCCATCTTCCCCATTTCGTTCTAGGCCTACCTAGATGCCATATCCACCTCCACCATATCCACCTCCACCATATCCGCCTCCACCTCCATATCCGCCTCCACCGCCATATCGCGAACCACCACCTCCATAGCTCTGTCCACCACCTCCATATCGTGAACTACCTCCACCATACCGCGAACTCCCACCATACCCCTGCGCCTCCTCCTTATTCAAAGGCCCACCAACAGGTCCCAGCGGCCCATAATCGAACGGCGCCTTCCCACCCCTCGAACCCGGATACCCATCACACCAGTTCGACCCCGGAGCAGAAGGACGTGTGGGCGCTGCATGGATATCTGGATAGGGTCTACCAGGGACTGGCCGTCTGGAAGGATGGAAAGGATACTCGATTGATTCTTTCCGACTAGAGGCGGAGGGGTAATCTTGACGACGAGGATTCGAGGGATGGTTACTAGGTGTCCGGTGACGGGAAGGTGGATCGTAATCGCTGGGACTACCGGGCAGAGCACCGATTATTTGCTCAGCACGGGATGCAGCTCTCCGGTCTCCTGGGACTTGGCGGCGGGAAGGGGAGGGGTTGCGGCGGGATGGCGCTCCTGGGGTGGAGTAGAATTGGGAGGGAGTTGGCTGGCGACTGTGGGCTGGAGTGGAGGTGCGGCTGGGCGCTTTTGTGGGTGTCTTGTTTCGGCCTAACCAGTCTCGGGCTTTGAAGGCGCGGACGAAGCGAGACGATTCTTGACGGGCGTCGTGGGAGGTGGCGGGGAGGTGGGGGAGTGTTGGGGCGGAGTAGGCGTGTTTGGGTGGGCCGTCGGTGGCGTAGATGTCCTCGAGCTGGCGGCGGCGGAGGGAGCGGTTGTCCATTTTGGCTGGTGAGTAGGGTGTTGAAAGGGTGATGATGTTATCTAAGATGGTGTTCAAGGAATGGAAGTTTTGGATCGAGTCTTGGATGGGATGTGGTAATGTGTGATGATAATGTTGGTGTCCAAGTTCAAGTCTAGTGGTCGAAGAATGTTGAGTATATCCCTCGCTAGCGTCTCTCGCACGTGGACGTGAGTGAATTGGTGTCATGCTTTACGTGCAGGTAGGTCTGTGCAGCTGTATTCACTCATCGAATGGCGCTAGTCTAGGCTTGTGGTTGCACGTGTACATCGTGCGGAGCTCGTGCTGATGAGCTTTACGGGCGAGGTTGCCTTCTGATAATTGTGGTGCTGGGTATACGAGGTTAGTCACGCTCGAGTCAGGGGGCTGAGGAAGTCGAGGAATTCTTTGATGTTGTCGAATCGTTTTTCTATGCAGATGGAGTCGAAAACCAGGATTCAGATGTTAACTCGGTGGTTAAGAAGCAGAAAACAATCTAACTTTTTCAAATGGAGACCAAAGATCTGGCCAACAAGAAGCCTGTTTGTCTTGTTTGCGACCCTCTCTTTCGTGCACCTCGACACAACTTTGAGCTTTTACAAACCATGTAGTATTTAGTGGCATAACCAGTGATATTCAGCTTCGCTGAGCGATCGCACCAAGCCAAGATAACTTTATGTATGTGACCTAGTCTCCCTGTGTCGGGGTTGTGATGTTATGTTCGCCCGCTCAGCTGAGCGGTTGCCAAAGATGTTCTAGCACGAAAAGTGTGTTTGTATGTTTGCTAGGACGGTAGGTAGGGTTGATCGATCTGCGATGTTTGCTACTATATTACAATGTGCATCGTTTCTTGGCTTGTGGTCTGTTGACTTGAGATTCCCGTAATGTAGCAATCTCGTTGATGTTGTTCGTTGAGAGTTTGCGACTGATCAGATCTCTTGCTCTTCGACGGCTTTGATAATGACTATATCGTGATTATATGTTTGGAGATGACTATCATGAACGGGTGTCACCAAACATCCAGCTACGCAGACCTGTTACTCTATTGTTTGAGCATCTCTCACATTTGGCCGGCGACCTTGCTACTCCGCAGGCTGTCATTGCTCTAAAAGACATCGTCTCGATTGAGAGAGCACACTCAAGACGTTCAACTTAATTTCAAGAAAGGAAGTTTTCGCGGCAAAATCCTCATCACGACAGCCCTGCGGCTACGGACTTCCCAAATTCTGCCAAGATGTACTCGTACATTGCTCGCACTTCTCATCCACAGGAACTCAATATCAATCTCATCACAGAATTCCACAGTTGTAGTAAACAAGATTGACAGGCGCTGTTCATTTTGGGCAATTTCATTCACTTCACTTGGCCAAGCCGCTAGTGAGGCTAGCCTGTTTCATGCTCCCCACTCATCAAAAATTCGAATGCTTCAAGAATTGCACCATCCTTCAGCACACTCAATCCATCTCACAACATCAACGATGTCGCCGCCAAAGCGTCCCCGCGTGGACAAAATGGCTTTGTCGGAGCGCCCGAGAGCTTCGCCCTCAGCGTCGGTCAGCTCGACCTTTCCCGAGTGGCCATCCAAGCTTCCGCCGCCCGACGTCACACCAACTCAAACTCACAGTTTGACGAGCATCAAGGCATCCGCTCTACCACATACTACCCCTCATATCTTCCGCCTGCCAGTAGAACTCCTTGGACGCATTGCGGAGTTTGCATATCCGTGGGACCTGCTGAAACTCCAGCTGGTATGCAGAAGGATGGCCAGCGCCACTCGCTACGTCTACGTGAGTCTTTGTTCTCAGCATCATATCCAGAGCCCTGTGTCCCAAGAGCAGTTCTCGCTGACAAATTGCGCGCAGAAATCGACATACTTTGAGCATCGTCGGGTGCTCGTTTGGGACGCTAGCAACCTCAAAGCGGCAATCAAGCTCTCTCAACACCCGGAGCTTGGCAGATTGAAGACGCTCTCGCTGTTTATGGACTTTCCCAGCTCAGCCGAGACCAAGGACTTCCCTGAGCTGCGCCGGCTTTTCTTCCAAATCAAAACTCAAAACAGCGCCGTATCGATCGTCATCACCGACACCGCTTCTTCCAGCTGGTTTCCAGCTGCTGTGAGAAAGCAGAATTGGATGATTAAAGATTATCCAAAGTCTCGCAGCTACTTTCCGCTCTCTGATGTCTTAGAAGAGCTGCATCATGTGGGATTCTGCCCTTGGTCCTTCACAGTGCTAGGTGAGTCTCAGCGCCAAGGAGGCTATACTTTTGGAACCACCGCAGCAGAGGTGTCGGCATGGAAGCAAGTCTTGAGCAAGGTGGAGAGCGTTTCGCTGCATTTCAAGTTGGTGGCATCAAGCGGCAGGGATTACAACGTGCTCGCCGAGTTGCCCTGCCTGCAGTCTTTGCAACTGACAGGAGGCTCATCGAAAGATCTGGCCATACCCACGCAACCAAGCTACAGTCCACTCTGCTTTCCTCAGCTCAAGCACATGAGGTTAAAACAGTGGTTCACCAGCATGGAGGAGCTTATAACGTTCTTGCGGCAACAGCCAAAGCTTGAAGATGTTTCTCTCGAGGGCGTGCGTTGGGCTTCAGGCATGGGCAACTATCTTGCTAGTACTGCTATGAAGGGAGAAGGCTTGCAAGAGCTGTTCAGAAGAGTGACAGGGGTGAAGAAGGCGACTGCGGGCTTGGAAATGGACAAGTGGGTGGCTGCTATTATCAAGGCTCGTCTCGGATGACGAGTTCAAGCAGCCTATGCGAGACCAGACACGAAAGGTTGAGGATAACGAGACGCAGGGTTTGAAGCCGCCAGGGCTTTCCCTACCTTCGTAAAGGCTAAAGTCCATTGAAGACCCTAGACTTGGTGAGATTCTCACCAAAAGTGAATGATTTCACATAGCTATATTTTGATAAGTTTGTTAAACAATCTACTTACAGTTGGAGAGAAACTTAGTACAAATTACAGCCGCTTTAATCCTATGTAGTTTTTGGCATACGTATAGGAAAGATAACGGAGTTTTAAATTATTTATGTGAAGCCGAGAAACTAGTACACCTATTTTTTTTAAATACCTGTTTATAAGCATTTCTACTATACATGCTATATATCAAATTAAAGCCTTTGCAATTTTGAGCAACTTTCTCTCTAAGCTTAGGTTAGTTGTTTAAGAAATAATCGAGTTATTAAAGTGTGAAATCATTCACTTTTGGTGAGAATCTCACCAAATCCAGGGTCTTCAATGGACTTTAGCACATACGAAGGTAAGACTCAGATCAGATCTCACTGGAAGATGATCATTCGAAAGTTCATACCGTTTGTTACTTGCACATTTTGGGATGCTCAATCGACACCAAACCTTCATAATTCTCATCGCCAGTCCGCTGTCCAGTGGAGGTCAAACATCCGGCTCAACGAAGCTGCAGTTCTCGCTGGTGATCTCGATTTCTCCGTCCGGCGAGCTGGCTTGGATGCTTGTGCTTTGCTTTGTGCCCGTCGCACATGCACTTAGCTTCGACTCCTCGTCAACTGGCATTTGCCTACCATCATTTTCAACTTTGATAAGTCTCTGCGGAGTGATAGCCAAGCTCTTCCCACCCTTGAACTCTTCATCGTCTCCATCGATCTGCTCCTGTTTGGGGAGGAGGCACAGCGGATCTTTGGCAATCCTTCCCTGCTTGTCCATATGTTCGATGGATGTATCGGCAGTCACCATGTGCCCTGCCTCCTCGACATCACTTTCGCTGAGGGGATCTTCCTCCAACTGTATCACGTCCACCATATGCATCATCTCGCTGAGAGTCTCCCTTATCTCCATGACCTTACTGGCCTTGCGTTTCCTCATTGACCGAGTTTTCACTGCCGCTCCCGCAGGATCGTGTATTTCCGCCCATATGTCGTCTTCATGAACCCTGGATCTGCTGTTGTCGCCGGCACGCCGCTGAGTGCTTTTACTGAAAATCTTATAGACAGGTAAGATCTTCTTGTGCCAGTCGTCGAAAAGCTCGACATCATAGCGATCTTTCTGCATGATCTGTGTCTTGCTAGGAGTTCTCTTTGCTTCTTTTGGAGAACTGGTCATACGAGCTTGCTTCACCTGGGCTGGAGCTTGGGCTTGTGGCATTGAAGGATCTTTCACAGCCTGGTTCTTTCCTCCCAGCTGTACACAGTCAGCACAGTATTAGACAGAACAAAACCTTGATGACAAGACCCATCATCACAATAGTCAACATACGTCAATAGTAACGCTTGAGCGTGGCGGATGTCCAGCGGCCTTCCGCTTTTTTGCGAGAGGGCTGACTTCGTAACTATCGTTGGATTCATCGTCCGAGATATCGATGATTTCCTTTCTCTTCGATGGTTTGCAGGTGGTCGAACTGTGAGTAGCCATCTTCGTTTGCGTTGGAAGTGATCGTATGAACTAACTTTTGGCGCATTCGAAACTTCCTGAGACTAAATGCAAAGTGAGATTAGCCACTCAGACGATGAAAAGCTGGGAGATGGTAGTGGTCACCTTTTGGAGTACTTTGAGCACTTTTGTGAGAACCTGCCCGATTGATGGTGTTCAGGTGAGCGTGTTTGAGAGATGGTGTGAAGTCCCGAGGGTGGAGTGGTAGCAGTGGCAGCTGTTGGTGTTTGTGGAAAGTGGGAATTGTGAGCTGAAATGATCCGATGTTGCGTTGGTCAAATTACTATCGTCGTTCCTTCTGCATTGGAGAAATGGTTTAGTCGTTGCACAATTCTCGCATAACTCAGCTCAGAGCTTTTGCATGTGACGATACTTGGTCAATATGCTGACGTGCCGCTCGCTCCAAGAGCATACCAATTGCACTCTGACGAGAAACATGGGAGTCGTTGACTCTATCTTAGGCTCGCATTGGCCCACGTACGGCCTTTTGGCGCATTGGTATCATCTACAGTGGGTATGCCAATGAGTGTTTGATCCTAATCCAGGACACACCTCACTACAAGCTTTCGACGGTGCTCTGCGGTGCTTTCCCTGCCATAAGCCGACCACGGCAAAGGAGGGAGTGGCGTCCAGATGATGGATAGTCGCTTTTTTCACAGCTCGGTGTATCAACCCTCTGGCATGAAGAGTTGCGATGCCTGCAATGCCATGATACGTGAATGATAAGGAACGAACGAAATGCTGCAGAGAGAGTCTGAACTCATGCAAGAATCGGAAGTTCGAAACCTCATCATTTCTGTCAAAGGTCAGTCAGTCAGTTAAGGGCCGTGTCTTTCGATCTTCTTGTCAATCCTTTTTCATCTCAATATAAGGCAGACAAGCCTCGTATATCTCCCCGAATCCAGGGAATGCAATATTGCGCTGGAACACGCCCTCATCGATCATTCTTGCACACTGCAAAGATCCGGCAATGAAGAAATCGGTATAACTTGGCTTTGCACCCAGCAAGAAAGGTCCTTTTGCCTGGTTCGTAAGCATCAGCTCACCAACAGCTCGGACATCATCCGCAACAGCAGACCAAGCCTCATCTTCCTTGTTACCGCTTAGAAATTCTTCGAGTGGGTGGCCGAGGGAAGCCTCACGGGTGCGTCGAAAGAATTCTTGCGCCGGCGGGGACAAAATATGCAATTCGCGAGGCATTAAAAACGCATTGAAGACTGGTCCCACCGTCTTCCTCGCTTTGAGCTCGACCTCTTGGCCTAGAGGCGAGCGTAGTAAAACTGGTGGATTTGGGTAGACCGATTCGAGGAACTGTGCAATGGCAGCGGAGTCAATGATGTACTTGTTGGTCGGGATATGATGAATGACTGGAACGGTGTATACAGGTTCACTTCCGGAGGCAGGCTCGCATACTGCCAGATTACTGTAGATGTCAGTGTACTAGGCGAGAGTGTAGCATGTGAAAGAATACATACAGCTCTTTTAGTGTAGGTTCGATGTCCTGAAACTCGAGGAAAACAGTTTTGTACGGAATGCTCTTATAGTTGAGCATCAAACGTATGCGCCACACAACGGGAGAGAAGCACACGTTCTGGGTGCAGGCCAGATCGTAAAGGACAATCTCAGGCTGGAGGTTGTCGGCCATGTTGTTTCTGTCCGAGAGGATATCTGGTGAAATAGCGATTGCGAGCTGGAGCCTGCTTTAGACTGTTTCCAAATGACGATGAGGAGGTTCGGTGAACGGAGATGAAAGAGCTGTTGAGGCTTACGCTGCGGCTGACGACATGTGCGATGGACAACACATGTGCGGTGGACCTCAATTACCCTAAGCCTAGCTCCTTCTGTTGCCTGTGATGCCAGAGACGAGAGCGTACCGAGTCGCCGGAGTCACGACCAACAGCTTGAATGTAGCAACATATCGTACAGAGGCGATGCCTGGTCTGCGATTCGTCGTTGTCTGTTGAAGAAACAAGCCGGGATGGTTGGTTGGTTGGTTGGTACATCATTTGTCTAAAGCACTCTTGAAACCCATCGGGTTACGCGGCTTGAAATCTAAACTAATGGAAGCAGGACAAAAGTGCAAGAACTGTGCCGCTGTGCTTGGATCACGAACAGGCACGTGCTGATTGCTGGCACCTTGCACTTTGCACCTTGCGCCGATTTCCTTCCATCGTCTCCTCTTCTGTTTCTTCCATTTTTTCTGCATGTCATACCATGCCATTAACGATCGTATTTCACTGTGCTTTGCACGGAAATACACACTCTCCATTCGACCGGCGTGCTGGTAAAGGCTCCCCACCATCCACTGGAGAATCTGCACGCTTCCAAAGCCATGACGTGCGCCACGAAAGCTCCAGTCTTGCAGCATCCTGCTGCAGCTGTGAGTGTTGCGTACCTGCGTGATGTACCTCGCAGAGCGCCTGCAGAGCTCCCCACGATATGGAATAACGGAGGTCTCACCGGCAGCTGCTCCAAAAGCTGCTTGGTTTTCTGCTCAACGCGTCCGCGGTTCAGCACGATCTTCATGAGGAATGATGACAGCTCACCCAAACCTAGCCAGCACTACAGCAGTTCCACGTCATAAATTGATGCGTTTGGAGATCTTGCGCATTGGACTCCACCTTGAACAGTTCTCTGTATGGCTCTGCAATAGCCTTGACTAAACGTGTCAATTGCAAGCCGCTTTGGACCGCCTATAGACTTCTTTCTTCCGGCACATGGCCGGAGAACAAAGCCCTCAGTACAACGTCTCTGCCAGATTTGTCACTGCTCATTGGTTCGCTTGGTCACAGTTCCCACTCATCAGGATTACCAACTGCTGCAGCTCAGCTTGCATTCGTATTCTTGCATTATTGCCGCTCTGATTCTGTAGGTTTCTACATATACATCCCAATGCTGTGATTTTGTTGGTCCAGTACCCATCTTAAACAATACCCAGACATCGCTACTTTGCAAACATGGGTTCTATTCCGGAGTCAGTCCCGAATATCATCGATATCAGAAGCGACTCGGGAGGCTTTGAGTTGAAGAAGCTCATCAGAAATGGACTTCGCGAGGAAGAAAAGACTTTGCCAACCTTGCTGCTCTACGACAACAAGGGTCTCAAGCTGTTTGAAGACATTACATACCTTGAAGAGTACTACTTGACTGGTCAAGAAATTGCTGTTTTGGAGAAACATGCCGAAAAGATTGCCGAGAGAATACCGCAAGATGCGATTCTGCTGGAACTTGGCTCCGGGTAAGTCTCTCTGTTCGGAGAGAACGTCGTCGCTAATCTCTTCATCAGCAATTTGCGAAAGGTGAAAATTCTGCTTGATGCATTGGAGCGTGCTGAGAAGAGTATCTGTTATTATGCTTTGGACTTGATGCATTCTGAGCTGGTACGAACTTTGAATGCAGTGCCACAAGGGACATTTAAGCACGTGAAGTGCTTTGGACTGCATGGAACGTACGACGATGGTCTGGAATGGCTGAAGAAATCTGAGAACGCCGCCAAGCCCAAGACGATCTTGTCCATGGGATCGAGCATTGGCAACTTCAACAGAGAGGATGCTGTTGGATTCGTCGCTCAATTCGCGGACATCCTGCAACCGAATGATACCTTCATCCTCGGCCTGGATGCATGCCAGGATCCGGAGAAAGGTATCAATAATCGTTGTCAGCAAGATATATGTTTCTGACATGCGCGCAGTGTACCACGCTTACAACGATCGAGAAGGCGTCACCCATGCATTCACCATGAATGGCCTGGAACATGCCAACGAGCTTCTTGGCTACGAGGCTTTCAAACTTGACGAGTGGAAGGCTGAGGGTGAATATGATCAAGTGTGTGAACGCCACCGAGCGTTTGTTGTTCCTCAAAAAGACATTCAAGTCGAAGGCATCGATCTCAAACAGGGTGAAAAGGTTCGTATCGAAGAGAGCTACAAGTACAACCACGACCAAGCCGTGAATTTGTTTACGGAAGCTGGCGTCATAGAAGGCGCTCGTTGGGTCAATGATGTGGGGTCTTATGGTGAGCACTCCTTCCTTCCGTTTATCACCGACTTAGGTTTAGAACCTGGAGAAATTGCTCAGCCTTACACACACGATCGATGTTTTAATACATTTTCCAGCTTTGCACATGTTGTCTAGACCAACAAAGATGTTTGCAAGCAAGCCAGAAACCTACGCTGCCAATGCCGTGCCGACTCTTAAAGAATGGACTGGTCTATGGGAGCTCTGGGACAAAGTCACGCTCCAAATGATCCCGACCGACGAGCTGTACGATAAACCTATCAAGCTCCGAAATGCCTGTATCTTTTACCTAGGCCACATCCCGACCTTTTTTGACATGAAGCTTGTAGAGGCCACAGGAACGGAGCCGGCAGAACCCAAATACTTCCACAAGATCTTTGAACGCGGAATCGATCCAGATGTTGATAACCCGGAGCTTTGCCACGCTCATAGCGAGGTGCCTGATAATTGGCCAGAGCTGGGTGTGATCTTGGAGTATCAGAAGACTGTCCGGAACCGCATCTGCGAGCTGTATAAGAATGGCAAGGCTACGAGCGACAACTGGACTGGTAGGGCTCTGTGGCTCGGCTTTGAACATGAGGTGCAGCACTTGGAAACTTTGCTGTACATGGTGATTCAAAGCGACAAGACTCTGCCACCAGAAGGTGTTGTCAAGCCGGACTTTGAGCAGATGGCTGTACAGGCGAAGAGGGAGGCCGTTGCGAATGAGTGGTTCGACATTCCTGAGCAGACCCTCACCCTTGGGTTGGATGATCCAGACACCCCTGATGGACCCGTAAGGCACTTTGGATGGGACGTCGAGAAGCCACAATACACTGTGAAGGTCCCTGCTTTCAAAGCTCAAGGTCGCCCGATCACGAATGGAGAGTATGCTCAATATCTCATTGCGACCAAAACCTCTGAGATACCCGTGTCGTGGGTACTGCAGGAGGGCTCAGCGTCAAACGGAGTTAATGGATTCGTCAATGGCGAGGCCGCTCTACATGATTTCATTCACGACAAAGCAGTTCGAACTGTCTACGGTGCAATTCCGTTGAAACTCGCATTGGACTGGCCAGTTTCTGCCTCGTATGATGAGTTGCAGGGTTGTGCTCAATACATGGGTGGCCGCATTCCCACTTTGGAAGAAGCTCGCAGCATTTACAACTACGCCAGCGACCAGAAGAAAGCCGCTTTCTCGAATGCGTTGGGAAAGACGATCCCGGCTGTCAATGGGTAGGTTGTTCTTCGGATAATGGATAATCTTAAGCTAATTGGACACCCTCCAGTCATCTTGTCAATAATGGTGTAGAAGAGACACCACCATCCAAACCTTCTGTTAATGGCTCCAGCATTGGCGCTGGTCCGACTACCCAAGAGCTTTTCGTCGACCTTTCTACCGCAGACGTAGGCTTTAAACATTGGCACCCAATGCCTGTGACGCCTAATGGCGACAAGCTTGCTGGACAGGGCGAAATGGGTGGCTTATGGGAGTGGACCAGCTCAGTGCTGGAGCAGAAGGAGGGTTTCGTTCCAATGAAGCTTTATCCTGCTTATAGTGGTAAGTGAAGCTCGTGCGAGAATTGTGTCAAGAGGCTAATGTAATGCAGCGGACTTTTATGATGAGAAGCACAATGTCGTGCTCGGTGGGTCTTGGGCTACGCATCCAAGATTTGCTGGGCGGAAGTCAGTGTAGGTTTATTCAGATACCCGAAATATCGACAGCAAAGCTAATGATTGGTGTAGTGTCAATTGGTATCAGCGCAACTACCCATATGTGTGGGCTGGAGCACGTTTGGTCAAGGACAATTGAGTCACCATGGCCATGAAAAGGAAGAGTCTCGTTTCTGTGTGTTCGAAAGATACAACTGTCTGAATAACATTCGTTTGAACCTTGTCAATATCGCTTCTCATGCTACACAATGTCATCCGACTCATACGAATGAGAAGCGAAATAAAAATTAGCATATATGGTCGAGAACATGCGACGCTCTCTCACAAGAAGACGGACGGCTTTCAAGTGTTGAAAACAGCCATGACTGGTAATGCTGAGTCAATCGCTCTGTGAAATAAAGATTGGCTCACGATATGCATACTTGATATGCATAGCTCATCGTAAGGTAGCTTGAAAGCGTTAGTTTATACTCCGCAACCGTTGAAGTTTGGTAAGTGAATGAAATCCATCTCCATTTCAGGCTAGCCGATACATGACACTTCTGTACCTCGTCACAATCTTCAGCTCTGCAGGTACCCGTCGACGCGTTTCGTGCTACCCCGAGAATCTTATCCCGCCGCGTCAAACGGCGACAGTCTGCAATCTCGTGTTGTTTTCGTGGCTAATCAAAGTATTCCTCCAGGCAACGAGACGTCACTTCCCTCAACAACCCGCTCTTCCCGCTAACAGGGCACTGATCCCGGATTCAAAATTATCACAACCACACCTCAGAACAACAAACGTTCCACCCACTGTACCCAGGGGCACTCACCATCCGCTCGACACGCGCACATTCGCACGCCACAGTCTCGAATACTGAGACTGCAGTACAAGCTCAATCAGGAGGTTTCCTGCAGATACCCGCGCCAGCTCCCAGCAAGGACAGGTAATTTGCTGGTCGTCGTTTCGAGAGCACGCGTCCGCCCGTCCATACGCGCACCTCCAGGTCCAGCAGTGAAGCAGGCGTCGGAGAGTTCCAGACCTGCAAAGAGAGATGCAAAGTCCACCGGTCTTCACAAGCACGCTCTTTTCCTGGCTCGACAATAGAAGTTTTCCCACCACCTCCTCTACCAGTTCAGGCAACAGTCCCAAAGTACTTCACATCCATCGAGATCGAAGACGTCGTCCTTGCACCGCCAATAGTACTTGACCGAGAAACACCAACAGCATCACCGGCCAGAAAACAGAAAAGAGCCAATATGAGCGATCTATTCAAGTGGGAGGATGGCGGTGGCCTGAGTACGTGTATGAAATAGCTCACCTCTGTTCGCAATACTAACCTCTCCTGCAGAGCATCACTGTCCCATATGCCAGACCCCTCTCTCACACGCCAAGTGCCGGACTCAGTGTCTTGGTATCCATGTCGAGTGGTGTGGTCGCTACCACACCCTGTTTCGAAAGAACTGGAGTTCCCGCTGCAGCGCCTGCAAGACCTGCGATGAGCAGCACGAGAAGAGACATCGAGAAATTGCTGAGTTGATTGCCAAGATCAACAAGCTGAGGACTGAAGAAGACGGTGTGCAGTCCTCCACCCCTCGCACACCTCTCACAGCCAGAGCGCTGAACACCGTCGATGGATTGGACGACCAAACCACAACAAAGACCACCAAGAAAGAAAGGAAGATTGCGAAGAAGGCGGTCAAGGCGATGGAACGAGAGAAATTCGTGACATCGGCGGACATCCTCTTCGTGGCCAACACTCTCCATCCCGAAGACGAACAAGCGGAAGAGGAAGAGGAGGGAGCCGATGATGCAGAACTGGCTGAGCATATGGAGATCAAGCTGAACCTGAAGTTCAACAACAGCACATGCAACACCAAGACCGCCCGCCACGACTTCCTTAGTAAAGAACGCGCCATGGATCTTGAAAAGAGCAAGGCTGATGTCGAGCGCGTACTTGTTGCATTTGAGATGACCGGCAAGACCACTGGTAAGCAGGCCAAACTCATCGCCGAGCTTACTGCCGCCATCCAGAGCGACCTCGAGCACCACCACGCCGAAATCCGGGAGACATCAAAGCTCCGCAAAGGATTTTGGCGTTGGGCGAATGTCAGAGCTTATAGAGAGCTCGTCGAAAATGGGAAAGACTGGGACGACCATTCGCCGATGAAGGACCATGACGATGCAATCGAAGAGTTGCCCTCTGCCAACGAAATGACGACGGCGGACACAAGTGAGGACGAGAAGTCTGAACGGAACGGCAGCGTCGACTCAAGCGTTGGTGCTGCTTCAGCCAGCACGGCTGTTACAGTCCCTCCATCCCAGCCAACTCCAACAAAGAAGCCAAAGACGCTGACGATTGCTGTCCCGTCCAAAGTGAAGGACGTTATCGGCGATCCAGGCTGGAAGCAGGTTGGCAAGAAGGTCCTGAAGACTCCGGTGACCGCGAAGCTCAAGATGGTCAGGAACGGCGGTTTGCATCATCTTGCCCAGTCTCCCAAGGGCTCATATGGTGCTTTGACAGAGGCGTGGACCGGACCTGTTGACGAGGATGGGAAGCGTCTTCATTGAAGCACAAGCTACTGTAAGGAAAAGGTGTCGATTTTGTTGGGTTGCTTTCATCCAGAAACTTCTTGGGAGTCTTTGGTCAGATGCGGTTTCGATAGGCAATGGTAGTGCACAAAAGCACAAGGCGTGAAGAAATACAAAGGCAGTCCTTTAGGGAAAAGAAGGCATAGAGCCTTGCTTCGAGAAGGAATGGAGCATTGACGCTTTCCGTTCCTTGTCCTTGCATGTTCCAATTCGCGTCTGTCCTTCCTTCGAGCGTAGTTTAGAGTCATGGCAGATTCCATCCCGACAGCTGAAGCAACTGCCTAAATTGCTCGAGACTGACCAAAGTGCAAGTGGTTTCACCCAAGTCGGTAGCCAACAACATTGCATAGCATTCTGTATCTTTGGCGGCATCAGGATGTCCTCTTGCCTGAGATATGTTAGCACGACGACGAACCGGATGCAAGTCCAAGATTGCTCACAATCTCCAGCGTGTGATCTGTCTGCAAATCGCGCAGAACCTCCCTGTACCTCGTGACATCTTCGTCGTATTCCACGTGTTCCACAGCCGTCTGCATCCAATCTATAGCACACTTCTTGGCCTTGATGAATTCTACCCGGTACCCCGGCACCAGTCGGCGCTGGTCATATTCGAGGTGTAAGACCCGAATGTCCCGAGCTGCTTGGAAAAATGTATACGCAATTTCTCTGCCAGATATCACTCCCTCTGCTGCCCTCAGCTGGGCTAAAAGAAAGGTGTATTCGATTTTCTGTGTGTTTGAGCGTATTGGTCGGACCGAAGGAGCCTTGGGGGGCCAATGTGCCAAACGTGCGATTGGGTGATCGTCCCGTATTGGGAAAAGGTGTCGAAAGTCCGTGGGTTGTACACCCTCAAGAGCAAAGCGGATTGCGCTGATAAGAAGTCTTCTAAGATCGCTCAGAGACCTGATCTCAGGAGACCCGCAGACTTGACATAAACATCGAAAGCCGTATACATGCATGAGTTTGAAGCCTCTTTGCGATGTTGTCAAGACCTCCCAGTACTCCCAATCATGATAGCATATGCAAATCTCCTCCCCAATATCGATGTCTGTCTGTGCATACATTCTGCCTTGCTCCTTTGCCGCATTGGGTCGGCACGAGTGATTCACTCTTGATATTAGGGGGTACACAGAATGGCTGTCTGCAGAGCTGAACACATTGCTGCGAAATATGCTCACGATGCTGCTTTCTTGTATGTGGTCCAGGTGGCCTTTGGACAGTGAGAGGTATACTTCTTGATCCTGTTTGCTGAGGCGCTTGAACGCCTCCTCGACGTCCCTGGCCGATGGTCCATTTTTGGTGATGGTCAATAGCGGTTTGTCAGTGAAAATTACCGAGCCTCGAGCTATCTGCCTTGTGGCCACCACGCCAAAACCCTTGCCTTCGACTTTGCAGACTTCGTGCGCCATACCCATAGCCATGGTAGTCCATTGACTTTGTGTCTGCAGCAGATGGTCGAGGTAATGCAACCTGCGATCTCATGCCAAATCTGGGTCTTTGAGCAATGGTAGGAAGTAGCTCCTGTCTTCAACGACCCAATGCTCGCACCGCATCCAGAGCAGTAAGATTTGTAGAAGAGAAGTGGTGATCATGAATAATGAACCGAGAGGCGATGGGCAGTGTGGAAAGATCGAGGAGTTTTTGTCAGCAGCAGTTTATGTACCCTGCCGTACTGATAAGATAGCTCCGTCCCAGCTTTTTTTCGAACAGTGGCGGGCATCACTCATCACTCGCACGAAGATCAAGGCCCACCAAAACAACATCACAGTTTTCTTGAACCGACTCCACGAATTCTCGACACCCCACCTTCGACCTTCCTCGAACGCTCACTCTCACCAATACTCTCGGCCATGGCGGCCATGGACGTCGACATGTCGTCGGTTCCACTGCCGGCGGCACGCGAGACGACGGCAGCAACAGTGCTTTGCTACAACTGCGGAGCAGCAATTGATGGAACACAAGCAGCAGGCGCCATCTGTACCGATTGTCTGAAGCTCACGTCCGACGTCACGCAGGGCATCGAGCGCGAAGGAATCCTGCTCATGTGCCGTGACTGCGACCGATGGCTATCTCCTCCAAACTCATGGGTTGTTGCGGCGCCTGAATCCCGCGAATTGCTTGCTCTCTGTCTGCGGAAACTTCGCGGACTGCACAAGACTCGTATTATCGACGCCTCTTTCATCTGGACCGAGCCCCATTCGAGACGCATCAAGTGCAAGATCACAGTTCAGCACGAGTCCACGCAGGGCGCCATCCTTCAGCAGACTTTCGATGTCGAGTTCAAGCAGCAATATAAGCAGTGTCCTGACTGTCAGAAGAGTTTCACACACAACACCTGGTCGTCTGTGGTGCAGGTCAGGCAGAAGGTCCCACACAAGAGGACTTTCCTCTACCTGGAACAGCTCATTCTCAAACAAGGCGCGCACAAGGACACCATCAACATCAAAGAGGTGCACAGCGGTATCGATTTCTACTTTGCGGCGAAAAATCAGGCAGAGAAGTTCTGCGATTTCCTCAACTCCACTACACCGGTCAAGATTAAGAAGGCTCAGGAGCTCATTTCCATGGACACCCACACAAGTGTGCGAAGTTACAAGTTCACATTCTCCGCCGAGCTGGTGCCAATATGTAAAGACGACTTGGTAGCTCTTCCGCCAAAGCTGGCCAAGCAGATTGGCAACATCTCCCCGCTGGTGCTCTGCCATCGGATAGGAACCGCAGTGAACGTCATTGATCCCAACACACTCCAATTTGCCGACTTGAGCACACCGATCTACTGGCGAACTCCTTTTGCGCCTCTGGCTGACTCCACCCAACTTATCGAGTTTGTGGTTATGGATATCGAGCCAATCGGACCCGCCAAAGGCCGTTTCCTCCTTGCGGAGGCCACAGTCTGCCGTGCCTCAGATCTAGGCGTCAACGACACAACTTACCTCATTCGCACCCATCTAGGTGGAGTTCTCCACGCTGGTGACTCGGCAATGGGCTATCTCCTCTCCGGAACGCAATTCAACAACCCCAACTACGAGGCTCTCGAAGAGAGCAAGCAATATAGCGGAACGATTCCCGATGTGATATTAGTCAAGAAGCACTACGAGCGCCGCAAGAAGAAGAGCGCCAACACCCGCAGCTGGAAGCTCAAGCGCATGGCGCGCGAGGAGAGCGATATGAAGCCGCGGAAGCAGGACGCGGACCGTGATGAGATTGATTACGAGCAGTTCTTGCAGGATCTGGAGCAGGATCCAGAGCTGCGGGCTGGTATGCATTTGTACAAGCAACAGAGAGAACTGGATGCGATTAGTGAAATGGAGACCGATGATGGAGAGGATGATGGATTGGAGATTCCAATGGACCAGTTGATTGACGAGATGCAGGACGCTACTTTGGAGGATATGGATGAGGATGACGATAGCGATTGAGGTGGTTGCAAGTGTTTGGAATGTTTGTACGGCGTTGCTGATGATGTGATGAGGAGACCAAGCATGGACAGGCGTTTGGCATGAACGCTAGAAGGCGGATGAGGATAAGGGATGGGTCTCGTTGATACCCCAAAAGTAGCATGATAGTGCAAGGAATGCAGCAAGTCAAGCCGCTCTGTCACGGCTTTTGATGTGAAGATCGGAAATATATATCCTCTCACAGCTCTTTTCCCCTACTCCAAGGACTACCCTGCATTCGACTGCATGGATAGACCACGGACGAGGCGGGAGCATCTTGGTACCTATTCTTGGCGTAGGTATAGGTATGGTACCTTCTAGCATTCGACCGTTGGTAACCATAAACGCGCGGACTGCTTCTCTCCTCGACCTCACTGTCCTGCTGATACATTGTTCAAAGCGGTGAACACCAACTGTTGCAATATATAGCAACCATCACAAGGTATCGTCTTCTTATCGCCGAACCCCACAGTTTCTGGCTCGAACCGCTCGCCTGCACGCTTCTCCACATGTTCATGATCATCATACAAATCAGCTGAGCGAGGGACATTCGCGCTGAGGTGACAACGCAACGATCATATCCGGAAACAACACCACCCGCGGGACACGGGAGGAGTGGAGGAAGAAGCGCTTGGAATAACACGCAGAAGAGAGAACCTGTCAGTCGCTATCATCATACATCCTCGAATCCCGCCATCTGCGAGAGTACGTACTCGTGCCGCCCGGATCTAGATCGCTCGTCCCAAACCTCAGATCAACAACATTCGTTTGCTAGGGAAGGAAATCTGAAGGGAAATCGGGACAATGGCGGAAGCAGACACAGTCGCCGGCGCCGCTCTCCCGACCACCGCAGAGTCCAGCAGTAACGCTCAAGAGGCCCTTACTGCTTCCTCAAAGCCCGACAACTCCGAAACCTCAGCTGGCGCCACAATGCCTACCGCCGCAGCATCACAACCTGCCGCTCCCTTGACCCGCACAGAAAGCGCCGCTCTTGGACCCGCCACCGATGCTCCCATTGCCCACCCAACACCTTCTCCGCCAGGTACTACGCTCAATATCTCTCTAATGCTCACTACTGGCGCACGCCACCCATACAAGATCGATGAGAAATACCTTTCCTCCCGGAAAGTCTCAGCCTATGCGCATGATGGGACGTTTGATCCGCGGCTGTTGAGTGGCTATCAGCTAAAAGAACTCATCTGGACGGATTGGAGGCAGGATGATTGGGAGGCTAGACCGGCGAGTCCGAGTAGTATACGATTGATCATGATGGGGAAGATGATCGAGGACAAGGGCGTTCTGAAAGGTGAGTTTGGCCGATGGTGAAGTGGATACCGTAGTGAGGAATATGCTGACGGTCTGTAGATCATTCGTTCAACATGGAACAAACGAATGTTGTGCATATGACGGTCAAACCGGCGGATTTGATCGAGGACGAAGGAGAGCCGAGCGGAAAGGGCAAAAGTGGTGTTTTGAGACAACGGGATCAGGAGGGCGAGGAGAGCGGGAGTGGATGTCGATGTGTTGTACAATGATGAGGACGAAGGATTCGTGATTTGCGGAAACAGAAGCGTGGGCATGAATGGGCGTTGGGGGTTTTATTGAGCGGGATCTTGTTCTTTCATCGCAAGGCGCTCGGTTTAGGCTATGAAAATGATGGGCAAGGCATTTGGGCGGCGTGAATTTGTGTTATTGAGTAGCTCGTTTGTATAGCGTTACATGTAGCGAGCGCGACTTGTCGGTTATGAAACATAACATGCTTTGATGAAAGTCTATCCGTAGTATTGCACAGGACAAATCCAGCTCATGGTATGCGGTCTGTCTGCTCTGTTTCTCGAGAGCATCAGCCTGGTCCATGTGCTGTGATGGTAGTATACAGCGAAGCAGATCTTCCGCAGTCCTCTCCCCGTCGCTTTCCTAACGCTGATGCAGAACGAACCCCGCTCTCTATCTCATCATACAAGTGCACTCTCCTCCATCAGATCATCCGCTTCATCTCGATCTACCATCCCATACCAAACCTTCCCTCCATCTCGGTGTGGAAGTCTGGCACCTCACTCATTTCCTCCCCAGCGAACACATCTTCCCAGCCCAATTCCGCATCCCTGCCGCTCAGAATATCCGCATGCAGACCCGCAGTTCCTCCTCCCATAAGCATCGCTGGCCGCCATTCTCCATTCCGTACAATGTTCAATTCCATCTGACGCTTTACTGGTTCTGCGATTCCGAACTGTCGGCGGAGGAGAGACATCTTGAGAGACTCCTGCTGGGAACGCCAGTTTGCGAGGCGTGATTCCAGAGGGTGTGTGGATGAGATGGCGACGGCTGATGCGGCGCTGTGGGTCTTTGGGGCAGGCGTGCTCAGCGCGAGGTTGGAGCGGAGGGTATCGTGGACTCCGGGAGCGGAGGGTGCGCCGAGAGAGGCGGTTGTGCTGGTCGTGTGGGCCGTGGTTGGCACAATGCGGAGAGACTTAGCGGTGTTATTAGTTGCATGTTGTGAGAGTGGAAATGGGCAGGGACATACCATGATGGCGGTAGTGTGATGATGATCGATGTCGGTATGGCGATGTTGTCCTCGGTGATGGAAGATGTTCAATAAGCTGTTGTTTGATGATCTGTAGCTCATGGAGGCGGCAAGCCTGACGCGCATCGTAGCTTCACTACGGCTGATCCCGCACTCCCGCTGTGCAGCCGCACCTGCCGAGAGTTCAACGCGAACGCGACTGCTCAATTTACGCCGAGGGCGCGTCCGCCGAGTCTGTCGTCCGTTCGACATCACATCGACCATGGCTCAAGACTACAGCGAATACCTGGCCGTGAATGTGCTGAACGAGCAGCAATATGTCAGCTACCGCAATCTCAGCAGAGCATTGAAGGTGCATGCCAACTTGGCCAAACAGTATGATCATTGATCCGACGAGTGAGCACCGACTAACTGGTATAGAATGCTTTATGAATTCCATTGCAAACAGAACAGCAAGAAGCCTGGCAGTGTACATGCGACATACCTCATGTCAGGCATCAAGACACCTGTAGCAACCACGCAAAGCCAAGACAACGATGGCGAAGATAGCACCATGCGGAGCAGTCCACCGCTGCCCAGCAGTTCGTTCCAACGCCCTGAGCAGCAAGAAGGCTCTGGGGAGATCATACCCGTCCGATCGGTGATGTTGGTGCGGGAAGAGCACCTGGAAGAGGCTAAGGCGCAGTTTGAGAGCATCTCGGGCATCCACGTCTACAGTTTGCAGGCAAATGGCTTAAGCGATGTGCAAGTTCTGACGGAATGCAATCGTCGCGTGGCGACTGACTATGCTACGGAGGATCCTCTGAAGGAGTGGAAACAATATGGTGTTGTGCAAAATCAGGACGTAAGGAGAAGGACAGGAGGGCAACGGCCAGCTCCGCCGCCGGCTGCGAAGTCTGTGCCTGCTGCAAAATCTGCTGCAGCTCCGGCTATAAGACCAGCTTCAGCGGAGAAGCAAGCAGAGGCTAAGACAGCAGCAAAGAACACATCACAGCAGAAAAGCACGGCGAGTGCTACGAGCAAGACGGCTGGGAGCAAGAACCAGAACTCCAGCATCTTCAAGTCCTTCGCAAAGGGCTCTGCGAATGCAAAGAAGAAGGCAGAGTCACAAGAGAGTTCTGCAGCTGCATCTCCTGCTGCAGAGCCTGAGGATGTGCCAATGACCGGGTTCTCCGACGACGAAGATGATGACGTAGAAGCTGGTCTGCCTGCTGAGCTAGAGGCAGTCAAGGTACCCACCGGCGAGTCGAAGCACGAGCGAAAGTCGAAGTTGGAAGCTATGATGGATGAGGAGGATGAAGTGATGGAAGGTTCTGCTACGCCTGCTGAGGTGGAGTCTCCTCACGACGAAGGCGCCATTGATGTTGTTGAGCAGAAGGAAGAGCCCAAGGAATCCGTGGTTGTTGAGAATGGCAGACGGCGTGGTCGAAGACGAGTCATGAAGAAGAAGACCGTCAAGGACGAAGACGGCTATCTCGGTAAACATTATTGTCCTCGACTGAGTTAAAGATTATATGACTAACAGGCACATCACAGTCACACGCGAAGAAGCGGCCTGGGAATCCTTCTCTGAAGACGAACCAGCACCAAAGAAGGCCAGAACTTCAACGACCGGTAGTAGCAAACCCGCGGCCAAGAAAGGAGGTGGCAAGCCTGGACAAGGCAACATCATGTCATTTTTCTCGAAGAGATAGCCGACCATATCCATATAAAGATAACATTGATAGCTGCAGTAATCCGCAAGTCTGTGCTCAGTCCATCTCGCTATCCCCTCCAATGCCATTGACCCGATCCTGCAATGGAACTATCCTTCGATTGGTCTCATCTTGTGCTTCCTCGGACTCCCACTCATTGAATTGTTCGCCGCAGATGGCCTTCCTCCGAGCTCGGAAGTCGGCGTATAACCACTGCCATATCTCCAAGTCTTCGCACGTTTCCTGTTCAGGGCATGCGGGAAAGAGGGAATCACGCTCTGTGCCAATTAGAGGCTTCCAAGGCGGACCATCGGTGAAGTGGACGAGAGTGGCATCTATGAGTGCTGCTTTTGCAGACCAGGGTGTGCTGCTTGAAAGGTATGTGATGTGGTCTTTTTGGCGGAGTTGGCTAGTCCGAAGCAATCGCATGAGTGGCGATGTGTGATTTACCAAGATGTCCTTTGCATTGCCTGTGTCTTGGACTCCCTGGAACAAGGACGATGAGAGCGATATCACGGTTACTGCACCATCGTCTCGCTCTCGCGTTCTCGAGAAGAATGCGTCGTCCATCGACCGCACAATTGTTGAATCTGGGTCGAGTGCTATGACTCTCCTGTAAGCTGTCTGATTTTGAGCCAGAGCTGATACTTCCACATTCTCTTGTGTCGCCGTCATGGGCATCAGCACGGCGCCGTACGCCCCGAGTGCTTGTCGAAGAAGCTGTGCCTCGATGCTGTCTACCGAAACATCCCAGCCGTCAGGGTAGAGCAGCACCCTCTCAGCTTTTACACCCAGACGATGCAACGATTCCAGTTGCATAACCGAAGAACACAAATTGGCTGTGTTTGAGGCATGTGTCATATAGGCGAATCCAGAGATATCGTCCGAATGGCCCACTCGCCATGGGAGGTGAAGCAGGAATTGCCTTCTTCCGGATGACCACCACCAGATCACGAGGAGGATGAGAGCGGCTGAAAGGGCGAAACGTTCATGGGTCTTGGACCAGCGTTTTGCAGTTTGCGACTCTGTGCTTAGCCAGCGGAGTTTTGGAGGATCTTGAGGCCATGTTCCGAAGCGCGAGCGTTTGCTGCTTATGGGGGACGGGAGCCAGCTGCGGCCTAGGGACTTGGTGGCGTATAAGGAGGACATTATATGTTTAGAACATCAATCTCTGAATTGTAACGAAGGACATGGAGAAGACAGTCGTGGTAAGATAAATGCTTATGTTGTATACGCGTCGTTGTGCAAGGAGCGTGTCGAGCGGCTGCTGTGGAATGGAATCTTCGTTGCGAGACTCTCTAGAATCTGACCATACTTACCTGGTTTCGACTCCTTGAAAGAACGCAGCGTATCGCCGCCAGCGAATCGTGCCTTCCATTTATCCGGTTCTTTGCTGTCAACACTCCGATGCTTATTGATCTGATACCATTGCCGATCACCTACGCTTGTTTCGAAGGTCTGTCACTGCTGAAGAGTATCAAGTTGCCATTGAACTGTACTTAGGTCAGTATTTGACTAGAACAGCCAGTCCGCATTCGACTAATTGTCTTCGTTCACAATGTTCATAGCAATGAAAGATGAGTGTGCGGTCTCTTCGCGCTTTGAATCGGATCTCTCGGGGCGATTCTTAGCCGTGGCCTTTTTTGGATTTCTCTCGGGAAGACAGGTCAAGGTTCTGCTACTCGAGATCCAGTAGGTGTATCCTCAAAAAGCCATGCATTGAGACGCTGCACATGGGAGTTGGGTTTTCGTCGAGGCTTGCCGTTGTGGAGATGAAGTTGACGAGCTCCAAAGAAGGACAAAGGTGTAGTAAGTAGACTGAAGGCGGTGAACAGCGGCAGAAAAGAAAAGTGGGGAACCATGATCATCCCTCACCACCGCCCTGATGCCTACTTCACTGCAACACTTTTCCATCCCTCATCTGCTTAGATGGAAGCTCAAGAGGATGACGATGACCTCAAGCTCGCCAAAGCGTCTGCTGGGCTGCTATCTGATCTCGAACAAGATCTCCCAAAGATCCTTTGGAAAGCAAGCTCGAAGCCTGACCACAAACGCGCCCACCAGCAGGTAAAGAGACGCGATCTTGACCGAATAATCAGCTTCGTATGCTCACTCCGCTTCTCAATTAAACGCCTTTGCTTACGGATCGTAACAGATCGAGCCCTTTCAAGGCGAACCACAGTTGCTTGACGCCAAGCTGAAAACAATATTACCACCGATTGTAGACGCATATTTGGATCACGTCCAGCAGAATGAATCGAAACAAGGATTTGAGCATATCGACTTTCAGAGTTCGGTATGCACTCTCCTGTATACTCTCTGCAAAGTGAGAGGACACAAGATCATCGTAGGCTTTCTCAACAATGAGCCACGGTATCTTGAGCCAATCCTCGAAGCAGTGGAGCATACAGTTGTGCCAGTGAACGCACAAGGAGGGGTGCACTGGCAAGTACCGTACATCCTTCTACTGTGGCTCTCTCATCTTTTACTCACGCCGTTCGACCTTGATTCCATCTCCACGTCGCCGGGCCCAGCGTATGATGATGAAGCAGAAACATTGTTCACTCAACAGCGCCCTCCCCTGATCTTGAGAATCTTGCGGATCGGGCTGCAGTACTTGCATACCCCTACCAAAGCACAAGATGCTGCTGCTGCTATGCTGGTGAGGCTATCGACGAGGCCTGACGTCCAGAAATTTCGAGTCGCAGATGCACTCGTTAATGATCGCCTGCCGAAGTTGGAGAGTGCTGCTTCTGAGATGCCGAACATGTATGAGATGCTAGGCTCGCTTCGATTTGTTGCTGGGTTGGCATCGTCTGCGGAGCTTAGCCATCTCATACCCCATATTTATCGGACCTGCGAGAAGACTTTTGACGAAAATGATAGCTCCACGTTATCATCAGATGCAGTGGCGAAGAAAGTCATCGTCAAGATCTTCCGCAATATCGCTATACTCTCCCTTCGGTCTGTCGTCGCGGACGGGCCGCTGGTGACTTTTCTGCAAACGACAGACGTGCTGGAGAATGTCATCGACTATTTACTGCGCTCACTCGGAGACAAAGATACGCCCGTCCGCTATGCTGCAGCCAAGGCCATCAGCTTGATAGTGCTCGAATTGGAGCCAGATATGGCGCATGAAGTCATTCAGGCTCTGTTGGACTCGTTCAAGGAAGACATGCCTCGATCCGCACTGGCTGCAGACTTCACCACCGCAAATCCGTTGAAGTGGCATGGACTTAGCCTTGCACTGTCACACACATTGTTCAAACGCTCGGCGTCTCCGACTCAGCTGCCTGATATTCTCAATGCTTTGATTTCTGCCCTACAATTTCAGCAGCGGACGGCGACCGGTAGCACTCTCGGCACGAATGTGCGCGATGCTGCAAACTTCGGTATTTGGTCTCTTGCAAGGCGATACACCACTGCTGAGCTTCTGCCAGTAAAGGCCAACATCTTGCATAATAGCCGTCTGACTGGGCCTGACACGTCCGTCGTGCAGTTGCTGGCAACTCAGCTGATTCTCTCTGCTTGCTTTGATCCAGCCGGCAACATTCGGCGAGGTTCCTCAGCAGCACTGCAAGAACTTGTAGGCCGACATCCTGACCAGGTGTACGAGGGCATTGCCCTCGTACAAATTGTGGACTACCAGGCAGTAAGTTTGCGCAACCGTGCTATGGTCGATGTAGCCAATAGCGCTGCTGCATTCCATCCTATGTACTGGCAGAATCTGTTGGAAGGGCTGTTCGGCTGGCGAGGACTTGGCTCGTCGGATGTGTCGTCGCGGGAAAGTGCTGCCAGATCTATTGCAAATCTTGCGGCCTGCCAACCTGTTGCTGGGAGCGGAAACGAGAATGTGCTGCGAAGAGTCAGAGATACCCTCCAGCAATGCCCACTGCAGGATGTAGAGAATTTGCACGGTTTGACTCTTGTAGCGGCAAACATACTGAAACATGATGCTAGCCGGACACTCGGAGATCAGGAACCTCGCAACACCGAAATGACCCAAATGCTGTCGCTATTCGGCCGTCTGGAGGATTCGCTCAAAGACTTTCATCCAAGAATGCTGAGATCAGAGTTTCCAGCTTCTCTTGCTCGATTCACAACTGCAGTTTGCAATGCATCACTACTACTGGTCCGTAATGACACATCCCATGCCAGCGCCATACCTTTTGAGACGATCGACGTGATTGTGGATCGGTTGCTCTCTCGACACGAAGAATGGATCTTGCAGATCATCCCTGCTCTTTCTACCACCCTCCTACAACTCAAACGTGCTTCGTCTATGCCGCTAGGTTGTATTGGTGCGCAAGTACTCGTGAAGAAAGTGGCTCTCGATGGCTCCAAAAGCACGCTTCACAGTGCCGGAAGAGCCATCGCGCTGGGCGCTCTTGCCTCCAGCTTTGAGTCTTCCGGTCTGAAAGGCGCAAAAGCGATTGCATTGGTCTCGACGTTGGGTGCTCTCATGGGTTCCATGAATGTAGACTGGCGCATCGTCGGTGCGCGAGCGCTGCAGCTCATCGTGGGGAGCGTCTCCGCCGCCGCAAGCATCAACGCAGATGTGGCTGAGTTGATTTGTGCCGCCGTCCACCGTGGCCTTAACGATTACACAATTGACGAGCGCGGTGATGTTGGGTCTCTGGTCAGGTTACAATCCATCACCTGTGCTTCCACAATTCTGTCCAACTCTGCTTTCCGATCGCACGGCGAACTTGTGCAGGCTTTGGAAAGCGACGTTCTTCGCCTCTCTTTGGAGAAATTGGATCGAGTCCGTCTGCAGGCTGCGCATTGTCGTGCAAAGCATCTGGACTTAGCACATCTCGCCATGACGGATATCGCAAGCGTTTCTTCCCAGGAGTACTTTGGAGCTGCTCTGCTCCCGCTCTCCACCACTTCACCAGCCTGGATGCAGCAGGCACTCCTCGAAGGCTGCATTTCCTGCGCAGGTGGCAGCGCAGAATCGCTCCTGCAGAACTCGAGACAGGTCTTGACCTACTACATGGAAGGTTTGAGCATCGCTAATCTGGAGGAACTAATGTCAGTCTACTCAGCCATCCTGAAAGCGCTCCTCGTCGAAACCACAAACTTGTATCCTGCTCTCGAGCTCTTCGCCTTTCTGCTCGATATGCAACTTCCTCAACGCCTCTCCGAATCCACCACGTTCAAGTGGCGCAACCTCTTGTCAACGGTACAAAAGTCGCACCACAAATCCAACGACATTCCAAAAATCCTGGCTGCCGTTCACGTCTATCACGGCATGGCTGATGTGCCCTCAGTGCGTGGAGAAGTACTGAAAAAGCTCATTAGCATGCTCAAAACCAACCCGTATCCGCGAGTGAGGATGACTGTGGCGGAGGTGCTATACATGGTGACAAGAGAAGAGGCACTGAGAGACTGCGACTGGGCGAGACCTTCATCGCAGCATTCAGTTATCATTGCGGAGATACATAAGAAATACGCATAGAGGTCGGGTCAGCCTGGCTACTCGAGCCGCTTCTTGTTCACTTCGCTTGCTTGCTGGCTTCTCGCCAGGCTACAGACTCGCCAAGCTACAGTACTCATATAGTGAAAGCATCTCCCTTTGACGGATTCTTTCCAACGATCGAACACAGTCCAAAACCAAAACGCCTTTTGTTGCCTGTGCGATCGAGTTCCATCAGAGGGTCAGTAAGGGGAGATAAGTGATATGCGATAAACAATATAAAAACAAGCGAACAAAATTCAAAAGCACAAACTCCCAGAATCGCCGTCGAGCCTAAGGCTCCTGTCTCACTGGCGTCGGTTGACCTGGTTGTCGTTGTTATGCCTTATGATGCGTGCAATGCGTTGTTGTTGTCATTGTTGCGATGATACTTCGTATGTTGCTGCATGTACAATTTGCACATCGCCATCTCTCGACGAGGGCGAGGGGTGGCCTAATCCTTTACTGGGAGCCACGCTCGTTGGAGAGCAGGAAATAGCCACTCTTGTTATCCTGTCTCATAGAGTTTGAGTCCTCGGGGCTGGCTGACTGGCTGGCTGACTGCGTGACTCTGTCGGATTCGTATTGTTCCGCTTCCTCCGCTCTCTCCTTTAGCTCCTGCTGGTAAAAGAGCAATCTTGCGGCGTAGACCTTCTGAGCCTCCTTCTCCTTGTCTGTGAGTACCTTTGGAACTGTCTGCTGGTTCTGAATACCCCCACTGCTTCTAGAGGCAGCAGGCGTCCGCGAAGATGTTCTAGTGAAAGGCCGTGGGACTGGAGCGACAGTATTTTGACCGGGCGTGACGTGATCAGCAGTTTCTGGAGCTGGCGGTGCCGAAGCAGATGTGACAGGACTTGCCTCTGATGCCCGAGCACTGGTCGAAGACGAGATCCGTCCACTCGACGCGCGAGTCGTCGAAGCCCGTTTCCGCGTTCCGCCGGCCGGCTTTGCAGGAGCAGGTGAGGGTCCCTTATGAGCACGTGCGCTTTGTGGTACTGATGGCAGCGGGGGCTGCGGAGAGTTGTTCTTCTCGGCTGCAGTTTCTGGTCTTGTCCAAGCAAATCGATCGTCCGTGCGTGGCACGTTGGCCAGCTCGAGCGCCTCTATCAACAATTTGTGGGTTAATAACCGCAAGCGAATAGCCTGACAATTCCGATCGACCGCATTACCGATGTCCTCCTGCGTGTAAACACCTTGGTGCACTCTTGCGAAAAAATAAATGAAGCGGTCCTGTGAAATGTTAGCATCTGGTGTCCATCAAGATTGATTAATTTTAGCGCTGCCGGCTTCAGTGGAAGTCTCCGAGGTGGTCTCAATGCAGCCATCACTTTTCGTGGGACCATTGACCTCTGGACTGGCATAACCGCCCTTCAAACCCCCTGGGAGACTCGAACGGCTTTGAGGCATGCTATCGACAACGCTGGGGAGACAACACATACCTCCTCCAGCGGGTATGGTCCTCCAAGTCTGTGGCGGTCGCGCTTGGGATCAGACAACAAGTCGTCGATATCTTCGCCATTCCATTTTGGAGATGGCTCGCCCGTCCATGGGGTTTTTCCTTTGGTGCAATGCTGTTTATTGCAGGATTTGTTGGCTCTGATTGCCGGCATACTGACGGTGTATATTGCGAGCTGTACTATTATTGAACGTGGTGATAGTCTCGGTGTGAGTCCGCATCAATAGAATGAAGGAGTAGTGCAGCAAAGACTGCAGTGGTCGGGTGAAGTATTTGGGAAAGAGACTCGCTGATAAAGGCGTGAATAAATGAGATGCCAAGAGGTTGGAAAACCTTGGACATGACACTGTGGAATCTTAATGATTATCAAATCGTGCCATTGGTTGAGTCAATCAGCGACGAGCAAGTTTCTGGCAGCTGACTTTGTAACCGCCTTCGAAAATGTGCATTAAATGCAATACTGTGAACCTGACATCAGAGTTACAGATATCCATATGGTGCTCACCTGTGGCTCTCGCTCTCACATTTCAGAGCAGGACTACCATCGCTTTCGATGATCAACGTTGCTCTGCTTGTATGTCCGGCTCATAGCCGTCTGTTTAGCTTTGCAGCCGTAGCGACAAGAAGGCATCAACCAAGGTTTGACTACGCGCAGTCACATGCTGCCTTGGACCCTTGACATCGAGAAATGGCGTGCACTCTCCTTTTGACGTATCGGAACAAGCCAAGCGTCCAAATCTGCTCGGACTAGTTATCCGGTAAATTGAGTTGGGACTAGCATATGCGATGAGATCCGGTCCTGCAGGATTCCTATGATTTCCCTCTCCGGGTCACCCGAGTCATCACAGCTGCCGGTCCATCGTTAGGTTCGAGGTTAGCGCTTGCGATGAGATTCGAGGGTGCTGTGGAGGACCTGGGTGTCGTGGGAGCAAGAAAGTTGGGTACGATGAATGGCATGGTGGCGAGCAACGTATGGTATTTGTTGGGACATTCAGACATCCTGCAACCAATACTCTTCCGGCCATTCCGCCCCATGATCCTCGGTTGTCTTGTCATACTTTCTTTTCTGTTGACGCTTTTATGACTTCGGGAGTCATTCTGGACGGACGCGATTTCAGCAATGTCCGTAAATGTCAATGCAGAAAGGGAGCTTTCCGGATGTAGTCGGCACCCGTCTCGCGAGCGTATTTTTCTTGCCATTTTTCATTACGTTGCGGTTGTTCCGGCCGAGTAAGACGAAGAGATCCGTTGCTGCCATTTTGACTGTAGAAAGAAGTTGAAGGCTGGGTATGGAGTAATGTTTGTGTTTTAGTGATGATCTTTGCCAATATGTAGATGCTGCGGTATGAACGATTCGAGATAGCGCTCTGTTGGCCTGTTGTTCGGGTGATTTAGCCTTTTTCTTGTTTGAAGACTTGTGAGGCTGAAGAAGTGATGTTGAAGTTGGAGACGGGGAACTTGGAAGTAACCTTCTCTGCACTAATGCACCAGCGGAAACAACCGCAGGTGCAAGGGTCTTCGTCGTCACACATCGCGTGCCCAGCCGGCTTGTGCCTCAATCAACAGGGCATTAGAATCTGCGAGGCCCGGCAGGCGAGCAACAGCATACTCCGGCATGGTGGAAGAACAGACGAGAACTTCCTGAGCGCAACTGGCATCTGACTCCGCTTCACCTTCACCTTCACCTTCACCTCACCTCAACACGATTGCAACTGCCGTCTCCAGCGCCATGAGACCATCGAAACGCACCAGCTGTTGACCTCCGACTGTAACTGTAACTGGCACGTGTGATCGATAAGCGGACAAACAAAAGCACAATGGAGGCCGCGACTGCTACCAATGCATCGCTCGTTCCGAGCGCGATGGATTTGCTCATGGTAGTTCCACGGCTCGCGCAACGAGCCGGCTCATTCGCACTCTATCACATGCCGGATGCCGTGGACAACATCGCCGGCAAGATCTGGAGCGGCGGCAGCGTGATTGCCGACGCCACTGCACAGCAGACAGCCGCCAACATGACCATCACCAATACAAGCAGTGCTTTCGCGCAGAACACGGGCGCTTCCATGCTGGAAACGAGCATTCGTGGTGCCTTCAGCAATGCCGGAGACGAGACGTCTTCCTCACTGCTGATGAGTGTTGGCCATGGACTGTCAAAGATCAAGAATATCGGAGGCGTATTCGCATACCTGACGTCGCGCTGGGCACTCACCACCTTTGCCGTGGTAAGTCATCCTCACTTGACGTACTATGCTTGGACGCCATATGGCGCAGACATACCAAGACGACAGCGAGGCGAGCTTTGAATAGGACGAGGATGTCTTGGAGAGGTTGCTGCACCTTGGCGAGTGCTGTTGTAGGACTTGACAGGTTCCGAGAAGAATGATTCATTCAGTCCAAGAGACCACACGGCGTCCGAGAAGTCGCAGCGGCCACACGTTGGAAGAAGACTTTGTTTGAAGCCACATGTGTTACTATGCTGACCACTTCTCCCAGGCGATCGTCCTTAACAGGGCCCAGTTCTACGCCTCTTCTCGTGAGCACTTGAGATTACGATGGCACGTCCGGACTGCCATCTACATGTTCCCGATCTCTGCTTTCCTGTACCAGCTGTTGACAGTCCTGCAAGCGATGAAGTGCCAGACATCGCCAGATTATCCAGCTCTTCGATACGGCGACCCGTTAAAGCACATGGCAATCGATTTTGGCGCTGAAGGTGGATTCCTGTACCGGCTGAGCTCAACTCTGTTGTTCTGGCAGGATGATGCAACCTGCTGCCAAGCGCGTAATATGTCCTTACTTGGAATGGGCGAGGACAAGAGCGAATTTCGTGGTTCCATGTCACTGCTGTATTGGTTCTTCCTCACGCTATGCACCAGTCAGTTCTTTGAGACTCTAGCTTGTGCGCTACAGGGAAAAACGCCAATGCCAGAAACCGGCATGACCATTTTTGAGCACTCACTCGCATTTGCCGAGTGTGAAGCGATGATTTCCAGCGCACTGGGCTTCGGATTCTTCGGAATTCAGAAAGCGGACGGCACTTCCCAAGGCACTGGTACTCTCATCACAAGATCCGAGATGCTTCAGCGGCTCAATGTCCCGCCAGAGGTGTTACTAGTCTGTTTGATATCGTGCTTCAGCCATATTAGCAGCGCTTTCCTTGCCATTACAGGTATGAGGCACAAAGTCCGCTTGGTCAACACTGGCATATGGGCGTGCTGTTACATGTCTGCCTTCTTTTGGAGCTTTTCAAAGATTTTCATGGCTCCCATTGACCATGTCGCGGACCACCTTGGGATACTCCGATTCCCTACAGTATGCGTAGTGGGTTTCATACCACATATGCTGATCTTGGTTGGAATCCTGGTTTGTGGTAGCATCTATGCAATGGCTCTTCTAGCCACAGCCATGTCCGCGCCTTCTGATGCCGCAGCAGGCTCATCCTTCAGGGGGCGACTATCCTGGGCTTACAACAATCTCCAGGCCAACGTTCAGTTTTCTCAGAATTCAGCGATTCGCATCAAGATGTCCGAAGACTTCTACACGACTTTGCTGAAGATCGGCTTTCACGTTCTCACTGCGGCGAGTGAAGCCGTCTATCTCAACGAAGGCAGCCGAATTCATGTCGCACAAATGACGTGGCTTGAGCAGAAGCGAATCGATGAAATGGGTGAAGGCATTGACAAACGCAAGCGTATGACTGTCCCCGTTGAGCTGCTTGGCGAGGGCATTGCACGGGGTGTCAGCTTCGTGGATCACCAAAATGGGACGGTTAGCCATCAGTCACCGTATGCGCGTGAGAGAAGATCGAAACCTGCAGGCAAGAGCCAGAAATCTTCCGGCACTGAACTTGACACTGGGCTTGGAATGACCCAAAGAAGAACTCGTATGCAACTCACGATGGATTTTGTTTTCGGGATCAGAAGGCTGGTGGTGGACTTCAACTCCAGGTTCTTCTGGATGGTAGTTGGCCTTTACGCCCAACTGCTTCTCAATGTGTTGCATACTTTTGGCGTTGCGCGAAGACCCGCATGGCTACTGAAAGCTGCTGGCATGGCCGAAGGACAGAGACGAACCTGCCCACCGGTACAGCCGAGCGAGACTGACTTACTGGGCTTTTATATGATTGGGCCCGATGGGCGCCTCTCTCTTCCGCGAGACGACAACGTTGATGTCGAGGCTGAATCTCGGCGGCGACTGCAGCGTGCGGGTACTTATCAAGACGAACAGCAACTCGACAGCGAACTCTGGAAATGGTTCCGGAAAGGTGGTTGGTTTGGAGAGCTAGACTCCAGTGGCGACTACGATGCACAGACTAACGACGACGATGATGACACCACGAGCGTGATTTCCGTATCCACGAATGCCAGCACGACGGATGAGCAGGATGAGGAATCAGAAAGCGGGCGGAGGACGCCGACCCAGGGAGACCCATTCGGCGACCGGCTCGGTCGCGAATCGTCGCCAGTGGATCTCGGGGACTTGAGTTCGCTGTCCCGTCTGCTGAATCCTCGGACTTTAGCAGATAGAGAAGATGCCAGACTGTTGTCCTATCGCTTGCAGTCCAATCGCCCAATGACTCGCAGCCAGTACCGACGAACAATCCAGCACGACCGTTCAGAACTCCTCGACGGCCTACGTAGTACTATTCCTACCGCGTTGAGCGAGGAGGAAGAAGAGCTCGAGCTCGAGCAATTTATCTTAGAGACGCGCCGGAAAGCTGCAGCCAGCTCTAGCCGCGCTGCCACTTGGGACACGGGCGCGGAGGGCATGGGCGAGGGTGGTCCGCAGTGTGTGGTTTGTCAGTCGACGCCACGTACGGTGCTAGTCTGGCCATGTGGATGCTTGAGCATGTGCGATGATTGTCGTGTTGGGCTTGCAGCGAGGAATTACACAAAGTGCATTTGTTGCCGGACGGATATTGTGGCGTATTCGAGGCTATATGTTCCTTGAAGCGGAGCGAGGGCGTTCGATGCATATCTTTCACTTTGCAGATACAGATATAGAATGACTCAATGATCAGAATCTTCTTTAACGTCTACGTCTACGGGATGTTCGTGGCAGCGTCTCTCTCGGCGGGTCAGTCAATATAGCACGTTCTACGGGCCTCTTTGTCGGCAGCGTCGCTGGCCAAATGGCGGAGCGACCAAACTGGTCTGACCATCATTGTTTTAATATTGTTTACCTTTCATCCAGCAACACCTTCGGATCACCCACATATTAGGAGCTTTGAGTTGGCTTCTCGCGACAATCATCTACATGCCTTCGAGTCACATCCTTCTCAATGGCATCGCCTATTCTGTAAGGATGAAGATACAGTCATTTCAATTCTTTGATTCGTATCGCGTCTCGATTATATACTGTTTTTGTTTTTCCCTGACCTGTATGTACCCACACCAGGCAAACTAATATCCACCAAGGCTGGCCGTCATATTGAGGGCAGCCTTCAATGGCAACTTACGACTGCTGTTACCAACATAGACAGTCTTTGGGTAAGACGTGATTTCCCAATTCTGGGTCATGGTGTTCCAATTTGAAAGATCGCGGCGAGTGAGATCAGCACTGAAAACGGTGCTCTCACCAGGCTGGATCGATAGACGGTCGAATTGTCTCAACACGACCTTTGCATCGTTGGGTCCACCCAGGTTAACGTAGACCTGTGGGACTTCTTCACCGGCAACTTTACCAGTGTTTGTGATGTTTGCGTGCACAGTGAAAAGAACATCGTAGAGCTCCGTGTTACCGCCGGGGGCCATGCTGCTGCCGGCAGGGTTGTAAGGCTGAGGAGTGCCATTACTGGAATTCTCAGGCGCAGTGTATGCTACACCATATTGCGGCTCACCGCTCGATGACTTGAGGTCGGTCGAGTTGATGTATGGATAGATGTAGTCGTAAACCCTGGAGAAGTTTGCTGGGACAACGTATTCGGAGCTGTCATTGCTGATGGTGCCGTAGGTGCCCGCCGCTGGTGTATTGCCGCTCGTTGGGGTGTATGGCGCAACAGTGTGTGACTCGACCTCCAGGTTGGAGAATTCGAATGTGGTATAACTGAGACCAAATCCAAACTCAAATATGGGCGTGATGTTCTTCTTGTCGAATGCCCGGTAATCGATGAAGATACCTTCCTCGAAGTTGATCTGAGGGGCCTGCAGGCCTTCGTTCGGCTCATAGAGGATGTCCGTGCCCCACTCGGTGCGGTTGCTACCCCAGGTGAAAGGAGTCTTGCCACCAGGATTTGCCTTGCCATAAAGGATGTCGGTGATGGCATTTCCAGATTCTTGCCCAGGAATAGCAGCGTAAATAATAGCCGTGACGTTCGGATTTTCGTACCAATCGTCGACAAGGACAGGACCGACGGAATGGATGATCACAACAGTGTTGTTGCACTGGCTGGTGACGTTCTGAATCAGAGTATCGCCATTGTGCCAAATCGTAAGGTTGTTCCTGTCACCCTCATTGCCATCTACAGTGATGTAGCCTTCACCAGAGTCAGCGTTGACAAAGACGAGAGAAACTCCGTTGACATCTGGCACACGGCGAGCCAAGGCTGCAATTTGGCTGTAAGCGTAGTCGTCCGTGACAGACTCAATGAACTTTCCATTGCTGCGGACCTCAGCCTTGATCGCTTCAAGGGGGGTGATGAGGTACGGAAATTGAGCCGTTCCACTGCCCCAGCCCATGGCAAGGGTGCCGTTATCACATCCGCGGTCAGTACATCCATTAGGTCCATACGAGTTCTCCGCGGCATCAGAGCCGAAAACGGCAGTGAGCTTCTCCTTGCCTGTCAGTGGGAGAGCACCGGTATTCTTGAGAAGTACGGTTCCCTTGACAGCAGTCTCTCGGATGTGAGCTGCGTGCCCGGTCTGTACATCGACGTGGTAATTGACTTGCGTGTAGTCCTCAGAGACGTAGAAGTGTTGGAAGCCGAAAGTGTCCTCTGTCCAGGAAGAGAAGTTTGGTGCGTCTTCGACTTGGTTAGACTCGCGGTCGACGTAGTACCAGGCAGCCATAACACGGACGGCCATGTCGTCCAGACGCCACTGTGGGACGGTCCCGTTAAGGACAGCGATGGTCAAGTTGGGTCCCCAGAAACTCAACCCTGTGTCAAAGGTGGTATCTCCCGGCATGGTCATGTCTAGACCGGCGAGCGCTGAGCTAACACCGGAGTGCTGACCTTCCCAATCGCTAACAACGAATCCTTGGAAACCGAGTTCGCTCTTCAGGAGATGATTCAACGTGTAGGAATTCTGGCAAGCATAGCTGTTGTTAATTTGGTTGTAGGAGCACATGATGGATCCTGTACCGGCACGGACGGCGTCTGCGAACGGCCACAGGTATAGCTCGTGCATCGTCACGTCGTCGACGTTGGAGGAGTACGAAGGCAGCACCGTGCCATTGTCGTATGTAGTGGGTTGACGGAAGTGCTCTTGTTCGTATAAGATGAAGTGCTTGGTGCAAGCAAGGACTCCGGCGCTCTGAATTCCCTTGACAACCTCAGCGACGGCAATGCCGGACAATGCTGGGTCTGGCGAGAAACCCTCCCAGTTTCGGCCACCCTCCGGGGATCGACCAATCGGTCCAACAACAGGACCCAGTTGAACGTCAATGCCTTTGAGCTTGTGTTCCGTGCCCATGTCAATGCCGTGTTGCCTCATGATCTGGCGGTCCCACGATGTGGCAACTGTTACACCAGCTGGGAAGGCGCTTGCATAGTCTGTGTATCGAATGCCCAATGGAGAGTCCTGAAGACAGAGCGCCTTGAAGCCGAGTCTGGGGATGGAGCCCACATTTCCCACACATTTTTCGCTCTGCCAGCCTACTCCAGTGGTGACTGGGTGTTGATGTTAGCGAGGATCTCATGCTCGATAGGATTCTCATCAGGACTACTCACGATTGACCTTCTCAAGCAATGTCAGTTGGGACACAAAGCTTCGGGCCTTCTCGTAGGCATCGGCCCAGTCGCCCAGTCCTTCTCCCCACGGTGAAGGATATTTGGGCGGCGACGTTACGAACTGAGCCGACGCAAACGGCAGCACAGCCGCCAGTGCCACGTGAAGACGAACCATGGTCGGGTCCGCGAGGCAAGATGATGATGGTTGTTGATGATGGAGGATGAGGCGCAGACAGAAAAGTGAGGCCTCCTGTTCTTACTTGTAATTTATGAGCTTTTCGAAACGAAAGCTAACATGCCTGCATTGGTGCCTTGCTAGCCTGGCTTCATCCAAACACGGAAGTGAACAACATGCTAGCGTCAAAGCATCGGAGCTAGCAGCCGTCTAGGTTCGGGCGAAGCGGGGCTCCACGTTGAACAAGGCCCGTTCACTGGGGAACATCGAGGAACAGCCTTCGGCTCAAAGTTGCAGCGAAGGATTCGAGTGTCATCGGCTCCACACTTCAACGCTGGTCAGTGGTGGCCTGAAAGTAGCACCGTCACCGTCACCTCGTGTATCGGCTGGTGTCATCATGCAAATGAGAAAGGCCTGCAGCCATGAGCGTTCCTGGTCCAGCAAGCACAGCCAAGACAACCTGCAGCTCTGCTCTACTAATAACTGCAGCTATATTCTATAGCTTCGAAGCGATCACTGGCAATTCTTGGAACCGATCCACGTGCAATGCGGCTTGCCGGCTTATTACATCTAAAAAACGACAATAGACCTTCAGCCTACATGGCCAGGTTACTACCCCGGCTGAAGCAATACTGATATGTTCTTGATGGGCCGATCATCACTGTTCCAGTAAGCAGGCAACATAGAGACCAGAGGCATGGAAGTAGGCCCAAAATCTCATCCACATACTCTGTATGTAGTTCCGATGACTAACTTATTACTAGCATCATGCAACCAGCCTCGTGAGAGATACGTACTTCCATCAAAATTTCCGCATAGACGGCCCGAGACTGCGAGGAGATGTCTTACTCTTGCTCTTCATGATGCGGAGACTCCACGTCCGTGCTCTTGGGTTCTGTGGGCTGTAGAGCATTGCGGGGCAAGAACGAGGCTGGCAACTGAATCGAAGGATTTTGGATGGTACTTAGGGCGCCGCAAGAAGAGGAGTAGGTTGCATCGTGACCTCAACTGTCTATGCATTTCCATTCTGTATCGGACCGATTGCAAAAAAGATCTCGTGGTCAACGCTCCCTCGCTTCTTGAATACTGTTTCTGACTTGCATCGAGGCGAATTCTGCGGCTAAGAGATAGGTTCAGCACATGGACGCATTGGAGCAGATTCTGTTCATGTACAGCCTCTCTTCGCATCGGAGAAGGGTCCGCCGTCGAGTGGACTCCAGCTTAGCACGGATCTTAGCCAAACCATTCGAGAGGACATGTAACGGCTGTAGCTCCGGCTCTGAGATACGTGAAGATGATATACACATTCTTCTGGATCGGCTGTATATCCTGCTTGGCTGGGCATGCCAGAACGGCGCAGTCCACATGGAGACGCCGAACTTGGACTACCTACCTACTCACAGTATGAGCTTGCAAGAGGGTTGACAATCTCGGTGTGAAGCAAGAACATCTGGATCATGGATATTCGATTGCCAGAAATCAGGATCCGGATCATGTCTATGGCCCTCGCGAGACGTGCGACATGTTGACCAGCGAGTACGCTGTAGGAATTGTAAGAACGTAGCATGACTGGCAAATTCAGTGTTCTCGTGGCAATATGTCCACAGTTATGCAAAAAGCTTGAAGAGCCTTGCGAACCACCCCATTGGTGTCACTTCTCTGCCAACTTCTTCTGCTTGCGCGTTTTGCTTCATGACGGCGTGTCCAGCGTTGCGATGCGTGAATCCGAGGCGTGTTTTCAATTGAGCCTGCATCTTGACCAATCTGGGTACCGGAAGCTTCGCGAACCGTGCGGCCTGGTAAGGAGATCTCCAGGTGCCGGATGTCAGCTCTTTCCAGTTTATCGCAAGCAGCAGCAAATTCATCATGGTGTACGCAGCGTCATTGCTAGCATTACTGGAAACACAAGTGTCAGGGGTTTGATCTGCATAATACGGAGAGCGAGGCGATGAAACTGACTGGGCTTGCAATAATGAAATACCACGGTGGTTATGATATTTGGGATCCTGTTAGTTCCTCATTAGCGTGATTTATCACGGAAGGTGCAATTGGTAAGAAGTCAACTCACAATTCCCACGTAGCGACACATTCCCGTCAATGTTAGTCTTGGAAAGCGAGCCCCCTTCGCCTTTGCGTCCAAACCAAGAAGCTGAGTATCAAACACTGGCATGCTTCCAAGATGGGGGTTGCCCAGTTCACGTATGTCAAATTGAAGATCTATTGTATGAAAGTCAACTTTGTTGCGCAGAGGACAACGTGCATGCCATCATTCGTGCTCACCATGGTCGCCTTGAATGCCCATAACATCACCCAGAATCGAGTGTCCTACCAGAACAACACGTTCATTGATCGATAGAGACCTTATGAGGTTCTTGACCACGATTCGGGTTTTGAGAGGGGACAATACTTGAGTCTTCGCAAATAAGGCACGACGTCTGACACCCTGGGGGAGATAAGGGCGAGTGATTCGGATGTGATCTTTCGCTGTCAGCATGTATCTGAATGGTTTATTAATTTTAATCAAGATTTGCTCACAGTGCTTCATTTTCCTCACCCAGTTTTGGGCATAGGGGCCAGGCTCGATGTCTGCAATATCACCGACCCTGGCGAAGAAAAAGTCAGTATTTTGTTGATGTCCTGATTGAGCGGCATCTTGTGTTTGAGAGACAGACCTTAAGGTCGTAAGTCCTATCTCAGTAATGAGTTTATATGAACGCATCGATACAAATCTTCAACAAATGTAAGCGTCCGATGGGAAAGAGAGGGAGTCAGGTTGACCAACTCTGTATCCATGGCTAAGAGGGTGTACGAATGCCCGGTATTGCCCTCATAGCCAAGTATGGATCGCAATTCCTCTATCCTGTCTGTAGGGCAAGGGCGCGATCTGAACCTCTTGAGGACTCGCCTCAGTGCAGCTCTAGTTGGATGTGTCACTTGCAGGCTCCAGTCCGTAACACGTCGCCGTGGTTGTACGACAGTTTTTGCTGTCGAGCGAGCATCTAGTTCAGATTTAGCGATGCTCATTGGAAACCTGCCTGCTTTCGTGATTCACCTTGCGATTCAATGCTCTCCTTAGGAGAAGGTGAAGCAAGATTGGGAGCAGTTGGGAAGAGTGGTTCCTGCAGAGAATATGTGACAACTCGGGAGCGGCGTAGCTGTCTTCTAATTCTATGAGTGGCATGAGTCGGCTTTAGAGGGGCGATGACGGGTTTACTCATCCAGTCATTTTGTGGGATTCTTGTTGAGCTTTGAACCGTGGAGACCTGGGGCGGGCTGCGCAACTTCAAAAGCAGCTGCTCCTCCGTTTTTGACAGACCTCCAGCTTTTGCTTTCCGCTTCAGCCTCAGGATGCGAGCGAGTTTCATAACTCGGTCGAGTTGATGGCCATTGTCACTTGCGTGACGATGTACTACGCGAAGAAAAAGTGGAAGAAGACGTGAAGTCCAGGGGGTGTGTTGTTCTGGAGTCTACGCAAGTGCCTGCCTGCTTCTACAACATCGTTGACGCGCTCTCCAGGGCGTGCCTCAAAACAACGCTTGGAACAAAGGGCATCGCCAACATGCCTCCTCCCTATCATCAGGCTTACCATCCGCCCACACAAGCCCAATATGCAACCGTGGGCTCTTGTAACACCAGCTTCGCGAGGCATTGGCCTTGAGCTTGCCCGTCGACTGCTACAGACTACATCGGTGCCGGTGGTAGCTACAGCTCGGAAGGATCTCGACCAGGCGATGGAAAATATCCTCTCCGGGCTCGAAAACGTGAAAGAGGACCGTTTACATGTCGTTAAGCTGGATGTCTTGGGTGAGATCATCCTACACATATCCATCGCTTCGAAGAATGCTGACTCCAACAGACGAACAAACCGTGGCCGATGCTGCCCAACAAGTATCAAACATACTCGACAGGAAGGACTCCTATCTCCGCCTTTCTTTGAGCATTCCAGGGATACTCTTCCCCGAGAAATCACCCTCCCAGATCGACTACGACAATGCTCTCCTTACACTCCGCACGAACACTCTTGGACCAATGATGCTGCTCAAGCACTTCTCGGCATTTCTCCCGCGGAAATCGACAAAGTTGGAAAATCTAGAAGGTCTGCCCCAGCATGCAGTATGGACAAATATGAGTGCTCGCGTAGGCTCAATCACAGACAATGCTCTGGGCGGCTGGTACAGCTACAGAGCGTCCAAAGCGGCCGTGAATCAAGTCACCAAAACTTTCGACAATTTTCTTCGGACAAGCGCTGGCGATAATGCTATGAGCATCAGCATGCATCCTGGTACGGTCAAGACCGGCTTGAGTAAGGAGTTCTGGGGCAATGTAAAGGAGGACAAACTGTTCACGCCAGAATATGCGGCTGAGAAGCTGCTTGAGGTCATCAGTAGCCGCAGTCTGCACGACAGAGGCAAGTGCTGGGACTGGAAAGGAGAGGAGGTGCCGCCGTAAGTCTCGTGTATTGGTTTCGCAGGCCTACCTGCTGCAGCATCATCGCAATCACTTCGAAAAGGATAGAGTGGTTCAGCGACTTCAGCCGCGAATGGGACCCGCTCCACGCGACACGAGCAGAGAAGGGGGTCTTACTTTCCACTTCCTTGAGACGGGGACTCTACTACTAACTGAAGCATAGTAAGCCTGCTGGCGATACCACACATTACATATCGCGTCACTGTAATCCCAAACCTCAATAGACTCGCTTTGCGAAAGTCCATCTCAGCCCTATGGGCTAACGAACAAGCCGCACGAGTTCTTTGAGAACGACTGCATTGAGCGCAATACAATTCTGGGATTCAGTTCTACAATTCCTATGCTTCTGGTTGGCTGAGCATGTTGAGAGAGGTGGTGTGAGAGAGAAGCAGGATGCATTCCTCTATCGATACTTCGTACAAGAGCCTTTGGATTACTTGTTGTGAGAGTTTGTTTGGTCAGCCTTCGTCCGGGACATTGTCTATTATTCAACCCGAAGGCGACAGCATTGTTTGACGGACGGACTATTTCCAGACAAGTACGCTTCCGATTGCGGGAGACGAATGAAACGACGGAGTTTACTGCAACATTCACGCGAGTCAGCGGAGGATGATGTTGCTTTACCGATGCTAATAAGGAGTATTTCTTTCTGCTTGGAATGTTGTATGTGCCTTGCTGCGGGGTAGACGGTAGACTACTACCTAGTAACGACACTGGAACTGTTGAGGAGTTGATCGCGGCCTGACGTTCGGCGTATTAATGCTCAAATCAAAAGAGCCAGCGTGGTGCAAGTGCAAAAACTGGCCGCTCTCGCTCTCACAGGTCGCCGTGCTTGAAATTATTAGAGCTTCTGATTACGTTGCAGGGTCTGGTCTGAGCTCGCGCGGCAGTGAACCTAGTTTTCCGCGGCGGACTGCGGGCCTGGGAGAACTGAGATGGAGATGTATGAGCAGCGGTGAAGGTCGTGTACGGACGGGGGGAGGGGTGCCGAAGAGCAGCGTCTTGGAAACCTGAGAATACCAGGACAGAATCACCAATGAAGTCCGCACGCTGTCGAGCATGGTCTCCGGCGTGTCGCTATCAAGCAAGCATAGAATGTGAACTACCTTGGCGGCTCTACCGCGTATCGTGGGAGTAGTGGGGTTCAACGCTTCTCCCACCTTTAGCGAGATCTACGTATAAAACAAAAAAGCGTAGCAACCGTCTCGCGAACAACATTCCCAGCTCCCACTCCCACTCCTCATCCATCACACTCGCGATCCCTCACCCCCCTTCAGCTTGATCATCATGGGAGACTCACTCGTGCACCAGGAATATGGCCGAACGCGTGTGCAATGGCTGGCCTCGCTCGACACGGAGTACCACCCGCCAACCCAGTTCCGCCGGACGAGCATCATCTGCACAATTGGTGAGCGAAGCTCGTAATAGTCGTGATATCCATTAACCAAGAAGCTAATCACGGATGATCCATTGCAGGTCCCAAGACCAACTCTGCGGAGAAGATCAACATGCTGCGCCGCGCTGGCCTCAACGTAGTCCGCATGAACTTCTCGCACGGAAGCTACGAGTACCACCAGTCCGTCATCGACAACGCTCGCCAGGCCGAGAAGGAGCAGGAGGGACGCCCGGTCGCCATTGCCCTCGACACCAAGGGCCCCGAGATCCGCACTGGAAACACTGTCGGCGATGAAGACATTCCCATCTCCGCCGGCACCGAGATCAACATCACCACCGACGAGAAGTATGCCACCGCCAGCGACGCCCAGAACATGTACGTCGACTACAAGAACATTACCAAGGTTATCGAGGCCGGCCGCACCATCTACGTTGACGATGGTGTGCTCGCGTTTGAGGTGCTCCAGGTTGTCGACGATAAGACCCTGCGTTGCAAGACGATCAACAACGGCAAGATCAGCAGCAAGAAGGGTGTCAACCTCCCCAAGACCGACGTCGATCTTCCAGCGCTGTCGGAGAAGGACCAGGCTGATCTGCGCTTCGGTGTGAAGAACGGCGTCGACATGGTCTTTGCCAGCTTCATCCGCCGCAAGGAGGACATTCTCGCCATCCGCAAGGTGCTGGGCGAGGACGGCAAGGATATCCAGATCATCGCCAAGATCGAGAACCAGCAGGGTGTTAACAACTTCGACGAGATCCTCAAGGAGACCGATGGTGTCATGGTTGCCCGCGGTGATTTGGGTATCGAGATTCCACCGGCCCAGGTCTTTATCGCCCAGAAGATGATGATCACCAAGTGCAATATCGCCGGCAAGCCCGTCATCTGCGCCACGCAGATGTTGGAGAGCATGACCTACAACCCGCGCCCAACCCGCGCCGAGGTCAGCGACGTTGGTAACGCCGTACTGGACGGTGCCGACTGTGTCATGTTGTCGGGTGAGACGGCCAAGGGTAACTACCCCAAGGAGTCCGTCTCAATGATGCACGAGACCTGCCTGTTGGCCGAGATTGCCATTCCCTACATCAACGCATTCGACGAGCTGAAGCAGCTTGCTTCCCGCCCAGTCGCAACCACTGAGAACTGCGCCATGGCTGCTGTTTCCGCCTCGCTTGAGCAGAACGCCGGTGCCATTCTTGTCCTGACCACCTCGTAAGTTTTTGGTATCCCCAATGTTCGTAATTTTGTGTCTAATCTCACAATTCAGGGGTAACACCGCCCGCCTGATCTCCAAGTACCGCCCAGTCTGCCCTATCATCATGGTCACACGGAACGCCAGCGCCTCGAGATATTCTCACCTGTACCGCGGCGTGTACCCATTCCACTACAACCAGGAGAAGCCAGACTTCAAGACCACCCCATGGCAGGAGGATGTCGACAACCGCCTGAAGTGGGGTATCCAGAACGCCATTCGCTTGGGAGTGCTCAAGCAGGGCGAGAGCGTCATCTGTGTGCAGGGATGGCGTGGAGGTATGGGCCACACCAACACTATCCGTGTGGTACCCGCCCAAGACGATCTGGGACTTGACCAGAACGCTTAAGTGGGCTTGAATATGCCATGAAAAATGGCACACTTGGCTGTTACGTGCAGGCGTAGGGAGGTGGGCTTCATGAGGAGAACACCTGTAGTGTGTCTGTTCCTGCCATTTAAGCGGCGATGATGGAAATGCCTGATCACAGGCTGAAAACACTTATAGATGGGTTGCGGGCGCTTTGTTAGCGGGGTGTGCATGGGTGCATATTTTGTCAATGATACCATGGGTTCCAATCATGAGAAACTTTTCCATATTCTACACTCTTCACAGCGTGAGTGGTCCCCATGACAAGAATGAAGCTTTCTGTCACGACAACATCGACCTCGACTATGGAGCAGCCTTTGTTGGGCAACAGACGAAGGTTTTGATGCTTGCCGATGTGCTCAGAAGCTGTGATTCCCCTTCTAAACGTCCCAAGCTAGTATGTCCACAGGACGAAAGCTTCGTGTTCCATGTGTCGTCTGATGGGCCAGTGCAAATGCACCTCCAGGCCTGATATTAATGAACGAGGACACAAATTCCTGCATCATCTCGCCTCCTCCAGAATTCGTCGTCTCCAAGGTGTCGACCTCATGATCTATTACGTCGGACTCAGGATCCGTCTTCTCAGCTTCAGCCCTCTCAGCCTCAGCCCTCAACCTTATGGGTCCCGTCAGCAATGGAGCCGAATGTTAAGGTAAAGTGCGGTAGATATCACCTTGCTTGATGCCACTCCCTTCTTGCTTGGCGATTCCGATCTCTCGGTGCTTGCGGTGACCTGTGCGAATTGCGAGGCGGTTGCCACATGTCATGGTTTCTGGCATGCCCTCCCGCCGGGGGACCTTGTGAATATCGAGGCGGTCTCTCGTCACGTGGCGGTAAGGTATGACGTGCTCCAGTTGGCGTAAGTTGGTCGCGAGCACTGGACGTTGCTGTTCTGTGTGCATAATCTCTAGTAGGGGTTGCATATCTACCTCGAGGCATTTGTGACGATGTCTGGGGCCGGGAATCATCTCGTAAGGAGGTATTGATCGGCTGTGATTGCCGTGGATACATCACAGTGTCAAGTTCGCGTGGTATCGAACTCGCTGGACGTTTTGGCAGCAGATGGCTGAGAGGCCTCTGAGGTTGTTCTATCGCTCGCTGAGTGGAAGCTATCAAAGCCTTTGGAGGTTCGACCTCCAACTCTTCGGGTGTCCCTCGAACTAAGTTGCCCAAAGAGCTATCTGGAGGCAGATTTGGCCTGGGTTTTGGTCGAGACTTCGACTGCGACTGAGAGAGAGGCCATTCAGACTCGGAAACTGGAGCGTCAGATTCATCGGACGAAGTCGAATGCGACTTTGATGAGTCTTCGTCTTGCTCTGGCGCTGCCGCAGATAGTCGCTGCGCTGGTTTGGGAGATTCGCTGTTTTGTTTAGAGGCTACTGTCGACTTTTGAGACGGTGAAGGCGCCGCGTTCCATTTTGCGAGCAGTTCAATGGGGACATTCGGCTTCGGAAAGCGACGTCCCGGGAGTTCCGGGAACCATGATGAGTCCTGATTGAGTAGAAGCCGCTGGTTGGCTGGGATTTTGCGGCGGCCGTATGGAATGCGTAGCCGCCTGAGTTTGGGCTGAGTGGGTGTCTTGGTAATGACAGGACTAGCAGCTCTTACGGAAGTGCGAGGATACTTGCATCTCTCAGGACTAACCCGTACCCGCGAACGACTAGGCGAACGACTAGGACGCCGACTCTCCGATTGATGATGTGTGGCTTGCGAAGGCTGGATCATAGAGGGACTGGGTAGTGAAGGACTGTATGCCCTAGCCTCTGATACCTGGGGACTGTTGTCGACTTCCATGGCTTCCCCGGAGCTTGCTGTCGATTCTGCTTCCGCACTCACTTCTCTAGCAAATACTCCATGGCCACGAATGTCGCCATCCCCAACAGCTCGCCTTGCTGGCGTCTCAGCGATAATTTCCGGCTGGAGCTTTTCCTTTCCATTCAATAGTTGAAGGACGAGAGTGCCAGTCCTCTTAGCTGCAACTGGACGCTGGAGATTTACCCCTGATTGTACCTCGAACCCATCATTCTGGAGAGTTGGGCCTTGAAGCCGCGGTCGCTTATGACTTGTTTCAGCTGTTGCCCTCCCCATAAGACCCAGACGACTTTGTGGCTGCTGGGAGCCTGCAACAGTAGGTGGGGAGCTCCGATGGACGGCAATCGATGCACCTTCGCGTTGTATATCCTGCGACTGCAAGTCTTCTGCGTCTTCCGCGTTATTCTGAAGTGCGACTGGTACATCTTCGCGCTGCTTTTGCTGCGATCGCAAGACTTCTGTCTCTTCCTCTTCCTCTTCCTCTTCCTCTGCAATCTCTGGCCTAGAGCTGATTAGGGCAGTCACACCATCTGTGACCAAATTGCGGATATCTATGTCCAGGGTGATAGGCGCAGGTTGGCCTACGTTCTTGCGTCGATTGTAGGAATATTCAATCTCTTCAATGGTCAGTTGAATCCAATCGTCCTTGGGTCCAATGCAGGTGGTAACGACCACGAAGTGAAGTAAACGAAACACATCGCCGGTGTTCTTTTCCAGAGGCCCATCTAGCTCGGCCTCCAACACGTCTACTACGCTCGGAGAGAGGCGGGCTTTCAATAGGACATTTCCATCCGAAACCACAACCTTGACACCTTGAGGTCCAACCTCGCTGAGAATCTATGCCTGTCAGACTGATTAAATAACGCGGACTTTGTGGAATACGTTACCTCAATCAGTTGTACTTCACTCCTGCCGGACTCGTTCTCGGAGACTACGCTTCTGAAATTGCTGCCATCGTTCGAAAACCGATCTTCCTCAACCTGTCTTGGAAGTCAGCCTGAAAATCGGGACCTTGAAGTCCACACGTACAGACCTTGATGCCAGCATTCACATTGGTCTGCCATGCGAGTACCGCGGTGATTTCTGCTCGAATGAAATCTGTGATCCACGGGCGAAGTGATAGCGGGGCCATGACGCCAGCCGTATTGTCGTCGGCTACTGTACATCTCTGTGCACCGAGAGTGACGATGCGCGTGACCGTACTATGACGGGCGACAGCGCATCGGCGATGTTGTTGGCTTTACTGGACTTTGGACTTTGATAAAACACACGAGGGACGCGAGGTCGCGACTGCCAAAAGTTTAGGCGATAGCGTGTCTCCAAGCGCTAGCGTGGCTGCCGGATGCCGAGACCCACTTATACTGCACCTCTCTCGAACTCCACCACATCTCGCTTCTCTGAGACCTCCAGATATATGCCTTACTAAGTAGGTCGCACGCATGCGGCAGCTAGCATCGCAGCAAATTTTTGGAAGCAGACTGCAGATATAAGATTCTAGCTCGAACAGGACTGGGATGCACACGATCCACCGTCCGACATGCTCTTAGCTTCTCCCACGATTCGTTCGATATGGCTCCCGAGACCGCCTCTCCGGCCTCGACCACTTTCCTGCCATTCCTGAGCGGTAGATCTCGCCGAGGATCGCTGGCTTCTATCTCGTCGCGCGCAGGAGTGGACAAGGATGTGAGGGCACAGGCTCTGGACGACATTCACACCTCTGCTTCCCGCTCTGATACGTTGACCTCCTTCCACGACTTCGACGGCGAGAGTGGACGTGGCGGAGCAAAGGAAATCGTCAGCAACGGTGTCAGTGGGTTGTACAATCGCCTGCGGCAGACAGTTGGCGGCGCAACACCTAGTAAAGAGGTCAAGAGACGACCCGTAAGCCATGCTTCCAAGGATTCCGTTGACACAGACTCGATCCAGCCGCCCTCGCCAGTAGCATCGCGCTCAAGTGGAGGGCTTGCTGTCAAGATCAAGAGGCCTGCAGGAGACTCTGCATCTGCACTCAGCGTACCGGCCTCTCCAGCTGTACGCAGCGTTACGAGCACGCGCGAATCGATTGAAGTCAAGCCTGGAACTCCGAAGCTGCACACTGCCGATGGAAGGCCGATACCTTCATTTGACGTCGATGAGTCGCACGAGCGGCCAGTGGAGGCTCTGAAGATTAAGTCGGCTATGCGAGGACAAAAGGATGCACCTTCCCGTGAAGTTATTGATAAGGCCAGGAGCGCATGGAGAGATAATGATCGTAGCGGAAGCGCCACGGAAGCACTGGCTCGAGTTTTGTCACATCATGAGACTCCAGTCAATGATCAGCAGAAGCACGTTCAGGTTGATAACTTGAATGAAGATTTGGAGTCTGCCATTGACGATTCTGATTATGCAGAAGGGCCACATGACTCGCTGTCTGGCCCGCCAACACTACTGGGCAATGAGGGTACGCACAGTCATGGGTCAGTGCCAATTATAGAAAGACCGCCTCATCAAGAACTGCAAAGACCACCCATGGTCAAAGCTGGTCCCTCTCATCTTCCAGGTTTCGAACCCTCTCGAGCTTCTTCCACTACGGACGGTGGAGACCTTGGGTCTGCTTCAAGTTCTCAACGCTTTGCGCCAAAGAAGTCAGCGCTAGATCCGTCTCCGAACTTGAACACTGGCCTTCAGCGAAGAAGGACTATGCTTATGCCGCCGCCCAAGACGCAGAGCCTGTCCTCAACTCTCAGGCGAAGAGTGCTGAGCAAAGAGTTTTGGATGAAGGATGACAATGCCAAGGTCTGCTTCGCCTGCGGTCAGTCTTTCTCTGCTTTCCGACGCAAGCACCACTGCAGGACTTGCGGTCAGATCTTTGACTCCAAATGTACGACGCTTGTCGCGGGAAAGCCATTTGCTCAGGCTGGGACCGTCCGTCTATGCAACCCTTGTGAAGCAATCATATTCGGTAGCGATGACGACTCGAGTATATTCTCTGAAGACGGCGATGAATACACCCGAAGCCCAATAACTCAAGCAATCTCTGAAGGGGAAGATGCGACAGTCCCACGTACTGACGGAGCTGCCTTCAGCAGGACGGATGCAGAAGTTACCACCCCATATATAGGCATCCCCGTTTCTCGGCGCAACCGCGAAGCAAAACGTCGCTCTGCGATCTTGGAGTTTGACACTCAGCCCACACTAGCCAGGCCGAGTTCTGCACACTCTCTGGTGTCTTTGGCTCGACGGCCAAGGTCCTCCAGCCATCGCCGGCGGCATTCTCGTCATCAGTTGGCTCGTGGATTTCGATCCAGCATTGACGAACGCGGACCTTTCCACCAAGACTGGGTCGGGGACCCGGAGAAAAAGCAGACTCTGCCGACATTCCACAATGACAACATCATCGATCCAGATCTCGCCGCGTTTCTCTCCGATGACGGTTCAGATGAAGACGACCACCCGAGCATAATGGGAGCAGTAAGTGAAGGCCACTCTAACTCCCTTGGCGAACGCGAAAGACTTGGCTTTGGTGGCTTGCTACCTACCAGGAAAGGTCGATCGAGGGCTGGAGAGAGGGGCAACGCTCCTTCAACTGCGCGCGGTGTCAAGGACGATGCTGCGTCTGCGCATGGCTATAAACCTATACCAAAGCTGTCTAGAGCTCGCAACACCAGCAATGCCTCCGCACATTTCAACAGAGCCTCACCCAGACGGAGCCGTAACAATCTCCTTATGACTACGGTGGAAGCAGATACTTCTGAGCCGACACCCGAGTTCCACTCTATGGAGCCCTCGCATGCAAAGGTCGTATGCAGCACTGCTCTACACGCTTTGCACGATCGGGGTAGAGATGATATCGAGCTCTACCCTGCCAGCTACCAACACGTCCAAAAGCTGTTGGGACAACTTCTGCGGGATGCAGGCATTTCCAATCCCTCGATATGGCGAAGGGCATTAATGCCTGTGCTTCTCCAATGCACTGATGACGTGGAGCCCGATGTTCAACGAGGGGACGACATGGACATACGTCACTACATTAAACTGAAGAAGGTACCAGGAGGCAAGCCTGGTGACACTAGCTATGTCTCAGGCGTTGTATTCAGCAAGAACGTGGCGCTCAAGAGCATGCCTCGTTGCATCGACCATCCTCGAATCGTTATTGTGACTTTTGCCATCGAATATGCCAGGCACGAAGCCCATTTCATGAGTCTGGATCCTGTCATCGCCCAAGAACAGGAATATCTCGAGAATCTTGTCAACCGGATTGCCGCCCTTCGTCCGCATGTGTTGCTTGTGCAGAAGCATGTCTCAGGTTTGGCCATAAGAATGCTTGAGAAGGCTGGCATAACAGTGGCGTACAACATCAAAGAATCGGTTTTGGCGGCAGTCGCGCGCGTAACCCGGACCGTCATGATCAAGTCTGTCGACAAACTCGGAATCGATCCTATGCACCTCGGTCAGTGTGAGAGTTTCGAAGTCAAGACTTATGTTTCTGAAGGTCTTCGCAAAACTTACATTTACTTGTCCGGATGTGAGCCAGAACTCGGATGCACTATCGTATTGAGAGGGTCTGACACGAAGACTTTGCGTTCCATTAAAAGGATCGCAGAGTTCATGTGCTATGTCGCATACAACCTCAAGCTAGAAAACTCTCTCATGCGTGATGAGTTTGTGTCAATGCCACATACCGCACAAAGTCAGATTGACGCACTTGAAGAAGCTTCGAGTAGCAGCTTGACTGGTGCAGGGCAACAATCAGCAACGAGCGAAAACCGAGCATCGTCAAAGTTCTTCAAGTACGAGCAGCTGGAGAGAGAGACTCGTCAACGGATTCTTTCTGCGTCGCCTTTTGTTGTCTTCATGGTGCCGCATTTGTTGACTCAACTTCGCGATCAGGAGCGCAACCTCGCCACGTTGACCACATTGCGAGATCAATATGCGGCTGCCGACGAAGACGGCGAGGAAAGCCACAATGACACGGCTTTCATTCAGCATTTTGAGCTGGTAAAACCTGAGATGGTCAATGTGCCCGCTTCCAAAGACCAACCCAAAGCAGTTCGCGAATATCTTCATGCTGTGCACGATGCTCAGCTGGAGAAGGTGGCCTTTACTTTCCAGAATCTCGAGCGGCAATGGGAGTCATTCGTATCCGGTGAAGCCAATCCTTTCGATCCTTTCTCACATCAGCGGATCGTTGTACTATGCTCTGTGGTGTCAAGTATCAATTCTGCTCCCTGCACCGCTCCAGAGCTTCTCACTCTTGGATTCTACGCGGGATGGAATCGCGTAGAGACCGAGCATGATGAAGACATGACTTTGGGGCAGTACGTTGAGGACCTCTGTTTCAGCGCAAACAATGAGTGCAAGGACTGCGAAAACAAAATGTGTGATCATTTCCGCCAATATGTGCATGGCCACGGGCAACTTACCGCATCCATTCAGCGCCAGCCCTCCAAGATGCGTGGATATTCCGACACGATCCTCATGTGGTCTACATGTCGGGCTTGTAGACAGGAAACGACAGTCACTGAAATGTCGGAGCACACTTGGAAGTATTCATTCGCAAAATATCTGGAGCTGAGCTTTTGGAGCAGCCCTCTGCACCCTCGAGCAGGGATTTGCAAGCACGACATCCACAAACAGTTTCTCAAATGCTTTGGTTTTCAAGATATGGTCGTCCGGTTTCAGTACGACCCGATTGATATATACGATGTTGTTGTGCCCCGTGGGAGGGTTACTTGGAAGGTCGAAGCGGATCTCGTGGTCAAGAATGATCAGTATGTTCAGCTTGAGCAGCGTCTCAAGGCCTTCACAGAGTCGATCAAAAAGAGGTTGGACTCTATCAATATCGATACTCTGGACGAAAAGAAAAGTATGGCCGCACTAGGTGTCCTGGAGACCCTCAGGGAAAAGGCAAGCAATGACCATAATGAGCTCTTGCAAAAATTGCAACAGAAATACGCGCAGTCTCGTTACTATGAACTGCTGCCGCTCAATCGTGCACTCCGCTTCATGGACGAGAAAGCCTTGGCTTGGGATGAAGCCTTCAACAATTTTGAGCAGAACTACTTTCCCTCCGAGACTGATATCCGCAAGCTTGCAAGCATCCAGTTGAAAAATATGTTTGAACAGTCGCAGCCTGCTCCAAGTAGTGTTGCCAGTGGCGACAGCGATACCGAAGACGGTACAGAGATGACAGACAAGAGGAGATCCGGTCGACATCGGATGACACACGATGAGATGTTATCAGAGAAGGCCGACGATGTGTTATTGTCAGTTGTGGAAGAACACAAAGCATCGACAGATGAAGGCGGCACTTTAAGGGCCGTCAAGAGTAACGATTCTGAATCTACAGTGACCGGCCCGCTAACGCGAACACAAACTCCTCGCAAAGAGATCGAAGATGCAGTAGAACGTGAAGACGTCAAACATCTGGATCTCGCGATACCTTCCCGCTCAGATGCACCCATCAGCGAGTCTCCAAGCCTCAATGAAGGATCGCCCTTGTCGAATCGCTTTCCTTCCAGCGAAGACCGACATGAAGAACCTTTCGCAACCCAGCCCAAGCCACTCAGCTCGGGTTTGTTGGAGCGTATCGAACAGATCAGAAACAACCGTGCTGCTGGAGTTGATGTCGAACCGCCGGAGTCCAAAATCCCCAGACTGGTTGTGGACCGTAGGAAAAGAGATGCGAGTCCTGCGCCTATTCCTGCAATCGCCGCAACGCCACCTCCGCCTCCGCTTCTACGTGCCAAATCTCAGCCAGGTCATTTGCCACGCCTAGGAGACCCCGAGCATACCATAGATGCCGTTGCAAACGCACAAATGGAAGACGATCCCGTAGAGAAACGCCTAGGTGACCGTCTAGGAGTTGGTCGTCTCGCTTCAAAGGTCGGAAAAGTAGCGCCATCACTCATACCAAGATCGGTACCTGTCAAGCCGGAGGATAAGAACAATAGCGTATCTTCACTGGCCAATCACTTTGAGCAGATGTCGCGCGAGTTCGAGAAGGAGCGTCTGAAGGAGCGACGACAGCGAGCTTTGAGAAGCCGACAAGCGCGGGCAAATCCTCTTGCAAGCAGTAGACCTGTTGTTGAAGTTTACGAAAACGCTACGGATGCCGTAGGCGAGAAATCTCTGAAGCAGGCTGTTCGCGAGAACGACCCTCAGAAGGACCGGGCTGCACGACTTGCCATGGATAATGAAGTCGCCAAGTCACAGCCTGAAGACCTTTCGCTGGTGGAAAATGATATCCAGTCAGTCAAGTCCACTCATGCGGATGAAGGAGAACGACGTGAGGAGCCTGCCGAGGCTGACGTTGAAGGTGAGATGACTGATCTTGAGCCGAACCCATCTGGACGCAAGTCCAGAAACTCCTCAGACCCAGCAAATGATCCCAGCGGATCTCTCACATCTTCAGCACCCTCTAACCCAGACATCTCGGAGTTGGGTCCTGACTTGGCTATCCCAGAACACCGCAAGAACGTTTGGTTCAAATATCTTGCAGAGTTTTGGTCGAAACGATCAGCGTCCGGCTGGGCCAATCTTGAGTATCCGCTCCACAATGATGAGCACGTCTTTGCAGACTCTGATATCATCGTGCGAGAGGACGAGCCATCTTCTGTTATTGCTCTATCTCTGGCATGCGCAGACTACCGCAAGAAGGCCGAGAAGTTCCGTGATCATCCAAATAGAGCGCCATTGGGAAAGCATGGTCATTCACATACCACTTCGCAGGCCAGCTTCGGAAACGTGCCATTGAAGACGGAAGAGCAGATGTGGGACATTGAAGCGTCCCTCCTTAGTGACACGGGAACACACATGAAATACTCTTTCACCCACAACAGTGTGAGAGCCTCATGCAAAATATTCTACGCCGAATCGTTCGATGCGCTGCGCCGCCGTTGCAATGTGGCCGATCGTTTCATCGAATCCATGTCTCGCTGTCTCAAATTCGACTCCAAAGGCGGCAAGACTAAGTCCCTCTTCCTGCGCACTCTCGACAGCCGCTTCATCATCAAGAGTTTGCAGGAAGTGGAACTCAAAGCTTTCAGCAAATTCGCACCGGACTACTTCAACTTCATGAGCCACACTCTCTTCCACGGCGTACCCAGCGTTATTGCAAAGATGTTTGGCCTGTTCCAAGTCAATATCCGCAACCCCAACACTGGCGTCGATTTCTCCTACTACCTACTGGTAATGGAGAATTTATTCTACGAGCGAACTCCTAATCGCCGTTTTGATCTCAAAGGCAGTATGCGCAACCGCAAGATTGAAAGTACAGGTCAAGCCGACGAAGTTCTCCTCGACGAAAACCTCGTGGAAACAATCTTTGAATCACCCCTGTTTGTTCGCGAGACTTCCAGAAAACTCCTTCAAGCCTCCATTTTCAACGACACGCTCTGGCTTTGCAAGCAAAACGTCATGGACTACTCACTGATGGCAGGATTTGATGATCCTTCCAAGGAAATGGTGGTGGGCATCATAGATTGCATTCGAACGTATACTTGGGATAAGAAATTGGAGAGCTGGATCAAAGATCGCGGGAAGAACAAACCTACAATCACCAGTCCGAAGGACTATAGGAACCGGTTTAGGGTCAGCATGATGAACTATGTACTGCAGGCGCCTAATTGTTGGCATCAATTCCAGGCACAGATGCCTGGGCCGAGGACTTTGAAGGAAGGGAAAGATGAGATGAAGGGGGAGACGGAGGATACCGAAGCGGAAATTTGAGAACCCGAGCAATTTCTTTGATGAATGACATGCAATGACTGATGAAAGTGCGGTCTCGGGTTGTAGCTGCGATTCATGACGGTTTATTGGGATTAGCAAGGCGTAGGATAGCATCGGCGTGATTTGCGTTCGAGAAATTGCATATCTTTCGTAGGTGTGCACTATCTGTTGTCGAACATGCATTGCCAGAGCTATCGAGTGAGCATGTCCTTGAAGAAGGCTGTACGTGAAGAAGATCCCCTCATAGTGAGTGAAGAGCCTTTGACCAGTAGAGTCAAGAGCCTATCTCATCAGTCCTTGGTAAAGTCAGGCGTCAAAGAACGGAGATGCTCATCTTCGCTTGAAGGCCAAAGGGTCATCGTCATCCTCGTCACTATCCTCTATTCTCGTCGCAGCCTTTCTGGTCGTCGCTGTTCGGGCTGTGGTCTGCTGTGTTGCAGTCGTCTGCCGCGCCTTCTTCGCAGGCGGTCCACCTGCTGCCTGGGTAGTGGCAGGCCTCTTTGCAGCAGCGCTAGTACGGGCAGTCTTCTTTTGCTGTGTTCTTCCTAGAGTTGACTGGCTGGTTGCCGCCTCCTCGAAGAACTCATCTGCAAGCGCCGCATCTGCATCATCTTCACGACTCTGCTGTAGGCGGCGTCTGAAACTGAGTTGATCATCATCACTGTCTCCGGCCGCCGCAGCACTGGTACGTCCACGCTGTGACTGGGTTTGTGTTTGAGTCTGACTCTTCTTCTTCTTCTTCTTGCCCTTGTCGCGACTGGGCTCAAGCCAATACTCGTCGCCAAGACCGTGTCCTCGTCCTGGGATCTCTTCAAGGGCAATGACGACTCGCTGCGACTCAGCCTCGGCGGTAGCTCTTCCAGCTCCTGCGTCGCCCTGCTTGTTCCTCTTCGGCCTGAACTTCTTAAAGTTGGGACGACCATTCCAAGCGGGATTCCATCTGTCGCCACGGCCTTCTCCTGTCTCGGTGGTAGCCTCGCGCGGTGGACGTACAGGAAGATCGAAAACCTCCACATTATGGTCGATCTTGATCGTGCTGACATCGACATTGCGCATCTCGCGCATTGACTCTTCGTCTTTGCGGCGTTCTTCATCCTCCTTTTCACGTTGAGCTCGCATCTGAGCCTGGAGATCATTCTCGGGTTTCACTTTACTTTTTCCTTTGCCCTTGGACTTCTCAGCTTCGGCCGTCTCGGGAGCCTGGTCCTTAGGCTTTGCATCTGCGAGAGAACTTTGGCCGTCTTTCGGCGCCTGCATCTTACGCCGCTTATAGCTGGCGGCACCAGGCATGAGACGATCCATCATCTGTTCATTGGTCTCGTCGGCCATATCGGGTGGAGGCCCAGGGCGTTTTCGTGTGCTTGGCTGAGTGCCGCTTCTTCTTTGCGAAGGCTCGTCATGTCTCATCTGCGAGGGTTCATCGTATCCCATCTGCGAGTCGTCGTAGTCCCTGTGCTGAGTGCTTGGAGCCTCACTAGTCGCCCGCATTGAAGGCTCTGGCGAGTTTGAAGGCGCTCGCACGACAAGGCTGGGATCAAACTCATCCTTCAATTCTTTCTGTTTGATGGCACGACGAGCTTTGATTCTTTGCAGCGCCGACATGCCGTCGAGTGACGCTGAATTGTCGTGTTTCGTCGGAGGCGCTGGATCATGCTCTTGTATTTGAGCTGCTGCAGTACTGCGTTGTGTCGTTGGAGCATCTTGGGCGGTGTTGTTCCCATCCACGCCATTCCGTGTGCCGTTGTAGGAGGCTATTTCCGACGCTGCTCGCCGGTCTTCGCCATGTTGAGTTGGAGCAACAGTTTGTGTGCTTAATCGTAGCGGCCGACACAAGACGCTGGCGTTATTCTCAAGAATCACATCGAGCAGCTCGTTTTGCTCCACCGAGCGTTGGTTCAGAGCGGTATCAATACCAGCCATGAACTCGTTATCACGGCTCGCATCTTTGGCCTCTGCACGAACGACAACAATACCGCCTGGGCCTTCATCATGGCCGAGTGAGAAGTTGGTGTTGTCTTTCTGGCCCGCAATATTCTGTATATACTCCACAACTTGATCTGTGGTGGTCCTTCCCTTTTCAAAATTGTATGCAAGTGCCTTGCCGCCACCTGCTTGGATCACGGGTGAAAGGCTGTCACGCTGCTTTGCAGAAAATAGCAAGAAAGTATAGTCGGTGAAGACAGTGCAACGTGTTGTATCGGGCTTCAGCCAATCCGCAGGACGTTTGACGGGCTCGCCAGCGGTGGGGACGAGGTGATCTTCCTCCTTGGGCCAGTTGGCATCAAAGTCTTGCTCCAGTGGGCTGACACGCTGCTGGCCGTCTCCGTCAAGGCCGTCTCGCTTGCACGCAGCAGCTAGCGCATCTACAAACTCAGGAGTGACTAACCATCGCGCCTGAACTAACCCTAGTAGTCCTGCTGCTGTGTTGCGTACCTTGGCTACGACGTGGGTGGTGAGCCCGACGTACTCGACGAGGAGCTTGACGCCTGTCGACTCGAGCTTCTCACGCTCAACGGTCAAAATTGCAGGTTTGAGCTTGTACGAGAGCACCACAGGGAGCCATTCGAGAATAAAAGTCTTGTCCCACGAGCCCAGCTGGACGATGTGGCGGTTGCCGTTTAGACTCCTGGATTCCCCTCTGAACTTGCTGCTGCCGTCAATTGCAGAGCCCGTTTTAGAAGAATCGGTCGCTTTGATGACATGGCGGGCAGATGCATCTCCAGAATCATCGGGCGATACATCGGCAACGCTCAGAATGAGGTGTTTGCGCGACACTGACTTGTGATCGACGAACTGGTAGCGCTCTGGACCTGCTGTTTTCGAACTGGTGCGGCCGAGGACATGTTGGCTTCCTGGACGCAACCACAGTCGCTTCCCTCCGAGCACCGCACTGTCGCTGGATAGCAGCCACATGTTGAGTGTGGTGTTCGTGGAAGTGAAGGAAGGAGGTGAAGACAAATTGAGAGGATCGTCAAAATCATTAGGCAGGCAGACGCGAAGGGACGCGCTAGCGCACGCGTGTCACAGCTTCCTACGGAGACAGCTCCATCTCCAGCTCCGCACTTAACACCTGCGTCTTCTTCTTGCTCCTGTTTCTTCACTACCTTACAACAACAACAACAGTCGCGCGTCGCAAGGTCTTCTTTCTCTTGTTTCCGATAGCATTTACACCAAGCCAGCTATGCCGCCGAAGAAGAAGGGCACCGCCGCGAAAGCGGCTGCTGTGCCTGAAACAGTAACCACCAACCGCGGTAAGGAGTACGAGACTACTTCTGCTTTTTCGCGCCCGCGCAGAGAGAGCACCTTGCTGGCGTCATCTCCTGCTGAAGTCAAGAACACGCCGGCCCAAAAGACTGCAGGTGAGTGCATGTCTGTCGACATTGCCTACTACCCCATTGACATCGCTTCGCAGCCGCTACTCCGTCGCAGAAGCGAGGCAGGCCCGCCACCAAGGTCGCCGACGAGGAGCCACCGAAGAAGCGCGGCCGCCCTGCCAAGAAGGTCGCCGACGAGGAGCCACCGAAGAAGCGCGGTCGCCCTGCCAAGAAGATCGCCGTTGAGGAGCCACCGAAGAAGCGCGGTCGCCCTGCCAAGAAGGTTGTGGAGGCTGAGGAAGACGAGGAGGAGGAGGAAGAGATGCCAGTTGCCAAGCCCCGCGGCCGCCCACCCATGAAGGCCACACAGGCTGCTAATGCCAAGACTACGAAAGCTGCTGCTATCAAGGCTACACCAAAAGCAACGGCGAAGCGTGGTCGTCCATCGAGAGCCGACACGGCTGCTGCCAATGGCGAAGTAGAGGAAGACGCAGAGGAGAACGAAGAGGACGAAGCGCCTCCTCCGAAGAAGCGCGGTCGTCCATCGAAAGTCAACGTAGCCGCTGCTAAAGGCGAGGCAGAGGAAGATGCAGAGGAGAGCCAAGAGGACGAAGCGCCTGCTCCGAAAAAGCGCGGTCGCGGCCGTCCGAAGAAGCTCGCCGATGCAGTCCCCAAGATTGAGACAGGTCCACCTAAGAAGCGTGGAAGCTCGCCTAGGGGTGGGGAGACCACTAAGATGGATGGTGACGATGATGCTGCTGCCGATCAGCTGGAGGAGGAATTAATCGATACTGCCGAGAAGGTCTCTACCCCCGGTGGAAAAGGCAAAGGCAAGGGTGCCGAAGGAAAGGGAAAGGGAAAGGGGGCCAAGGGAAAGGCGCTCGAGAATGATGAGGAGGATGCAGATGTTGATGCCGACGAAAAGCCTAAGCAGATTGCCACAGGCAAGCAGTATTGGCTGATGAAGGCTGAGCAGGAAGATCGTGAAGAGACGCTCGAGAATGGCGAGCTCTTCAACGCCAAGTTCACCATTGATGACCTCAAATCCAAGGATGGTCCGGAACCCTGGGATGGTGTTCGCAATGCAGTCGCAGCCAAGAACATGCGTGCAATGAAGCAGGGCGATCTGGCATTCTTTTACGCTAGTGGCGGAAAGAGTGGCCGGAAGCCTGGTATCACTGGTATCATGGAGATCGTTAAGGAGTCCGAGCCTGACCAGACTACATCGGACGAGGGCGCCTACGGCTACGTCAAGGACCCCAAATCACGCGGCAAGTGGTGCGTTGTTCACGTCGAGTTTCGCGAAAAGCTCAGCAAGCCTGTCCACCTGTCAGAACTGCAGCAGTTCTCAAAAGACGGCGGCGTACTTAGCAACATGCAGGTGATCAAGCAGTCGCGTCTGAGCGTGACGAGTGTTTCGGAGGACGAATGGAACTTCATCGTTGAGAAGATGATCGATGGCTTCGAGACGGAGGATGCTCTGCCAGGAGCTGAGGCTGAAAGCAGCCTTGCCAATGACACGACCAACGCTGAGGAAGACAGCACTTTGATTACCACCGAGAAAGTCAATGAAGCTACCAACTCGAAGGAGCTCGACCTCCCACCAGGCGCTGCAGCGGGACTTGTCGCCACCATCGAGAGCGAAGTTCCATCGACCGACACCATCTTTCCGCCAGAGACCTCTCAGACCTCTCATCCAGCGTCTCGGGGTGGCTCCCGCGTCTCATCGGTCAAAGCCTCTCGCCCAGCATCTCGCGGAGGCTCCCGTGCTCCGTCTATCACGGTCAAAGCCACGGCTTCCCGTCAGACATCGCGTGCAAGCAGTATCAACAGTCTTGTCCCGCCGGCCACCAACGGTCGCGGACGCAGTCGCACTCCCAAGGTCCGTGCCGGCAGTGCGACCCCAGCCGATGCTGCGAACGGCGATGGCGCTGCGATGCAGACCATTGGCGAGGACGACGAGTAATCGTCTCCACACTACTACTACTTGTATCCGATTACTACAGTATTCTCCAACAGTACTACTGTTGACGCGATGCGAGGGGCTCGTCATCATCAAGTATGCGCGCCTTGCGGAGAAATGTAGAGGTAGAGACACAGTGGGATGACCCTTGCTGCATGAACAAGCGATGCATATGGGAAACGGCGTTCGGGGGCGTGCTGATTGCTTCACTACAGCAGCTAAGATACCCACACAGTTTTGCTTTCATGACTTTTTAGTGTAAATGGAATGCCAACTTCTGCATGACATTTTCTGTCCTCTTGGTGTCCATCGTTGCTCGTATCTGCAGTACGTACTATAGCGACGAACTATCTGTATCATCGTACCTCCTGGATGCATATCTCCTGGTTGAAAATCACATACATTCAATAAATCAGAGCGTGTACGGTACTCAAATAATTGAGATGCACGCACGGTCGTATTTGACTTTTGAGCCTCAAATACGGACGTGTACGGTACTCGTTTCTCACATCTAGCTTCTTAAATACGCTTATAATAGGCTAAGTAAGAATAGCGTCGTAGAGGCCGGCTAGCTATTAATTAGGCCTATATACGGTAAAGCGTAAGTAAGTTCTTAAATCTAGCTCGAGGGTAGGATTAAGAACTCGATTACGCTAGTAGCTCGTAACCTTACGTCTATAGCTATAGAAGAAGCGTTATTAGTAGCTACTCGAAGGCGTTAGCTTATAGTTATAGCCCTTATTATTTATCTTTTAGTATAACGCGAAGCGGACAAACTACTAGGTATCCGGACTATATACGTAGACGATAAGAAGGGCGAGAACTATACGTAGAGCCTACTTAGTAATACGGAGCGGCTATATCGCTATACTAGGTTCTACTTAGACGTCTTCGAGTACTTACTAGACCTTATAGCGCCTTATTTACTACGCCGGAAGTAAAGTAATATAATAAGTAAAGAGTAGAAGTTAGTAATATTACTATACGCTTTTACTATAAACGTATATACGCGAGACCTAGCTAAGGACTTCTACTATTCTCTAAGTACTATTAGCGTTATTATCCTTAAGGTTCTATAGGCTATATTAGCCGTATATCTATAGGTTATAAAGCCTATAGTTAAGGCGGATAGGCTTAAGGTACGTACCTTAAAAAAGGGTAAGTTTTAGCTATAGTTTAATCGCTATATTAGCGTACTTAACGGCTCGTATATTAACGTATACGTTAAAGGTAAGTAGGCGCTATTTCGTAACTAGAAGGGCGCTCTTACTTAGAACGTGTTAGTAGTAGTCGATTTTAATATACGCTTTACCTTTATATTAGCTAGATAGGAGGGTTCTATATACGACGGCTATATACTTACTAATATACGGTCGTAGTATAGATTTGTTACGCCGCTAAACGGTTATTATTACCTTAGGGATACGGGCTATTCGAATAATAAGATAACGATGACTCTATACCGTAGAGTACGGTACTATTTAAGAGAGTAATATAAGGTTAAACTAAAGCCGTAAAACCCTAAGGAACTGTTTAATCTACGGCATTCGTCGCTCCGTAATATTATCGAGAGGGCGTTTAGTGTAATAAAGCGGAGGTTTCGGATAATCGAGAAGGTACTATAGTATAATATGTCGGAGTAGGTAGACATTATATATACGTACGTAGTTCTATATAACATACTAGTCGAGTTTAGTAAGCTACTACTAAAGGAGCCTATCTAGTTCGTAGCGGACGATACTAACTATATAACGGCCGCGGATCTAGTTACTACCGCCGTAGAGGATATAGCGCCGAAGGATACTATAGTAGTACGTCGTAATAGGGTAGCGTTCTATATATAGTAGTCGTATTAGAGGTACTTAGATACTAGTGTTATAATAGACGAGGATAGTAGTTAAATTTTAACAATTTCGTCGAGTCTTAAAATAGACAGTTTAGTAAGGTTAATATAGGAATTTAAGCTAAAATTAAGCGAGTAATAGGAGTATATTATAGTATATATCTACTAAGAATATATAAAGTATTAATTTTAGTAGTAAAGTAGGTCTATACTATATAGTAAAAAGACTTAAACGACGACTATTTACCTATTAGCCCCGAACTCGGAAGTAGCCGAACTTAACTTAGCATTCTCTATCTAGTTAGGTAAGGACTATCTTCTTCTCTTTAACATCCTATTAACCTCGCTCTATACTATTACCTAATAGTATTCTAGATCTACTCTAGGGAAGATATCTAGTATTATATCCTCCTTCTTTATACGCCGGATAATACGTATCTTGTTACTAATATCTAGCTGTTTAGTATACTCCGTAGCGAACACCGCCCTCGTTAATATAGTAAGTATAGAGGGCGCTATAGCGACTTAGATAGGCTCGCGTAACATACTAATCAAACTAGCGATAGTATCGTTTATAGTATCTTCTCTCTTCTACCGCTTTATATTCTTCTCTATATAATCTATCGTATTCGTAATCCTCCTTCGCTACGTAGCCTTATCGATTTCGACGTTTACTCCGAGACTCTCGTCCTTACCGCTAGTATTAAGTAGGTTACTAATCGTTATACCTCTAGCGTAGACACCGGTCGCCGCCGTACCGCTAAAAAGCTAGTTATACTCTAGAATAAACTATAGCGGTTTCTTAAAAAATTTAGTAGAGCCCTTATACGTCTTAATATACTCCTCCCTTATAGTAGTTAGTAACGTTACTATACCGGTATTTAGATTAATACTAGTACTAGATACGTCTACTAACTTATACTAAACCTTCTAATCTCCCTTTATAGCCCGTAGTTTAGTTATATACGA
>MWSQ01001469.1:0-21177 GCA_002116395.1 Ramularia endophylla | reverse complement strand
GTAATCCACACACAACGGACATAAGCATAAATACACGTGGACACCACCTCATCGAGGACCTTGATTCTTATATACACAGCCTCGATAACGTACGTACGGTCGATAACCCGATATGTGCCGTATTTGAACCCACTTTACGCCTGGATTTGAGCACTGTCAGCACCGCACGGCCCAGATTGGCTATGGACACTAGGCGGACGTAGCGGATATCACTGTGTTCACAGGCTGAATTGTAAATACACGGTGGATGAACATCACTACAGGGAAGAGGGGTTCGGGTGAGCTTGCCCTTTCGATTGGGGCCATCGCTTCACATAAACGACCACTTTGCCACCGTTCCTACCTCATCAAATTGAGCAAGCCAATAGGGGCCACTCCACTCCAACCGCACTTCATCGAGGTCCATTTGATGATAACAACGCAGCAGATATCAATCAAGGGCGGAGCTGTCACCTCGACTCGACCAGAAAGGCCCTGACCCAGCAGTGGGTCTCTGGGCATTTGATGCGTTGCGAGGCTGCACAATTCTGTCTCAATCCTGGCCCATTTTCAATTTCCTTCAGACGCTGATGGCGAAGTTGTTGTCGCCCGATGGATGCTTCCGATCACCAGCCAAAGTACTCTTGTCTACAGTGTGAAAAGCAATATAGACGACCCGAGCACTTGAAGCGCCACCAGGCATCCCACCTGTCGTCAGTACGACCGCATAGATGTGCTCTGTGCCAGGCCTCCTTTCAGCGCTCTGACCTTCTTCGCCGGCACGAGAGGACCTGCACCGGGACGACATTAAAAAGCGGTTCGTCCAGGCGAGCGTGTGACCAATGCGTGCGCAGCAAGAAGGCCTGCAACTCCCTACAGCCCTGCCTGCATTGCCAAAGGAGACAGCGAGACTGCACGTATGGTTCAAGCGGGCACGGATCTGAGACCAACCGCACCGCACGCTCTTATGCACACGCTAAAGACCCCATTTTAGAGCAGGACTCAACAGCTTTAGGGTACATGGACCTGCTCGCCGGTGACATACAGCAGCCATTATGTACTACCTCCGATACAATACCGTCACCGCTATTGTACGGAAGCGGCGAATTGTGCGTGGAGTCCATTTCCAATGGGCAACGTCGTGTTGCTCTGCAGTTCCTGGAGAGGTTTACCAGGAATGAAGGTTTGGTAGCATCATTCGATTGCTGCTCTGAAGCAGAAAGGACGGCCGTTCGCAAACGCTTTGGAACGCTGCAGATTTTTTCCCTTCGCGACTCCAACGATCCAATGACCGTGCAGTGCGGTGAGATTATCACTCTTTTAAAAGAAGTCGTCAGCATGAAGCCACGAAATAGTGCTGTTACACAGTCATGGTCAGCTGCTGTGGCAGACGAGTGTGCTTCATTCTTCTACCCTGGCAATATGTATATTTTCTTGGAACTTTACTGGGCGATCTGGTCTCCAAACATACCTTTCCTCCACCGGCCCACATTCAACGTTCGTTCCACGAAGCCGACGCTGTTGGCGGCTATGGCTATCATTGGAGCATCTGTATCTTCAGACGAGAAAGACCGATCTAGAGCAGAAGTCTGGTTCAACTGCGTCGAGGAAGCCGTCTTTAGAGATGAAGACTTCTGTCACTGCCTTGTGCAAGAACCTGCCTTTCCGTCGAAAAGCAGAATACAAGCTTTACAGGCCTCTTACGTTGTTTGTCTGTTTCAGAACTGGCAAGGCACGGATAGCAGCAGGAGGCGTATCCGCAGCTTTGGGTACAGCACGGTTGTGGCGGTAGGATCTCCGTCCAAAGTAGACACGCGAACCGCTCACATATTTGCAGGTAGCTCGAGACATTGGCATGGGCCATGCGAGACACCCAATGTACAGTCCGAAGCTTTTCCCATTCTTCGACTGGCACAAGTACGTTATGCGAGAAGAACTTATTCGGACCTTTCTATGGATATTTCTCCTTGATACAGCTTTCGTCATCTTCAACAACCACCCGCCGAGGATGGTTATCAAGGAGATGCGCAACCATCTTGCACTCAATGAAGGAGCGTTTCAAGCACCAACCCGAGAGAGCTGTTTCCAACTACTGCTGGGGAGTAATGTCAATACTCAAGTCATGCTAACTTCGTACTGCGAGTTGGTTTGCACACGAATGCTGAGTGATGATATCATGGAAAACCTGGCGGATCTCGGCTCGCTGAACTTGTTCGTCTTGACTTCTGGTAATGATCACTTGACAGCCCCTCAAGATCAAGACTGACAAGGGCATAGCATTGCACTCGATGGTCTTCCAATCTCAGCAAGTATTCGGTTACGATGACCACATGACACCGATACGGACCGGCTTAGACAACTGGATCAAGGTATGGGGAATTTACATGTACAGATATTCAATCACCCAAAGACATTCACCACGACCAATTGGTGAAGACGATCTCGACAGCATGTGGCAGCGAATTGGCTTCTATCACTCATCAGACGAATATTGGATGCTGGCAAAGCTCATGGTCGACCGTGTCACAACAAGTAAACATCATGAAAGGGACCAAGCGTTGAAAGACGGGTTTTCGACAGATGACGCTCGAGCGAGGGACGGACTACTGGCCAAGTACGACGAGACGAGCATGAGCCAAGTGAACGAACTCATTGCCGACTTTCAGAGAGTCTTGACATGAGCTTTGATGGTATAGGCATCTGATCGACATGCGCCCACCTCCGCTCCGCTTCTCCCGCCTCCGCCTCCGCAAATACACCACAACAGCTGCCTATGTATAGTCAGCTTTGACATAATTGGCCACAAAGAATCCGGTTCAATGCCATGGCAATGTCCAATGCTCTCCAAGCACCTATAATTACCATCGGCCACACGGAAAGTGCGATGATGATAAATTGCCCAGCCCTCGAAGCAGAGTCGCGACTTGTTTCATTCTCCGAGTCTACACTACATATACGACTGTTTGTGTCCAGGTTTGCCCACAACTCTAAGCTGCAAGCTGCATCTACAATGAATACCCCGTCACCGGCGCTTGCTGCGCTGATAGCAGTCCTGGTCTATGGCCTTTACCGACTGCTGTCGATTGGCAAGCGACCCAAAGGCTATCCACCTGGGCCGCCTACCATCCCAGTCCTGGGTAATATCCATCTGGTAAGCACGTTAAGATGCCATTATCTGATACCCCAACTCACACCTCGTAGATGCCAACCAAAGACGCACACTTGCAATTCCAAAAATGGGCTGAGGAATATGGCGACATCTACAGTATGTGCATCGAAATGTGATCGCAGCGAGTGTGCCAGTAAACCTACTTCTAGCCATAGCGGCCAAGATGAGGATTATTCAAGAATAGTGGTTGTCATTGGAGTTGTCAAACCAATGTCGAAGGCGCTCTCTCGATAAAGACATCATCTTTGAAGGTACCAGAAGCCTCTGGGCTGGCTGAGTAGCCCGTAGAGATGTCGAGATGGCTCAGATAACCGCCTGGTCTCCCTGAATAATCCTCATTCTGACCGCTATGCTTCTAGCTTGGTAGATCCATTCTGACTCCAGATCTGACTGTCGCAGGCTTGATGCTAGGGACCAAAACCATGATCGTACTCTCGAGCGATGAAGCTGTCAAAGAACTTCTAGACAAGAGAAGCAACAATTACTCTGATCGTCCTGAGCTGTATATCGGCATGGAGCTCGCTTCAGGCAACCTTCGAGTGCTTATGATGGTACGACTAACAGGTTCGTTCCAAATTCGCTGCTGACATTCGTCCCAGCCGTACGGCTCCAAATGGCGAGGCATGCGGAAGATGTTTCACAGCCTATTGAACGCTACTGTGGCTGCAGAATATGTACCATATCAGATGCTGGAAAACAAGCAGATGCTAAATGACCTACTTGACACTCCTGACAAGTTTCTGGAGCACATCAGACGCTACAGCAACGCGCTCACGACATCCATGGTCTTCGGTTGGCGGACACCCACATATGAGGATCCAAACATTCAACAACTATTTGATGGCTTCTCTGAGTTTGCTGTGCTCAACCAGACTGGGACCGCTGCTTTGATTGACTTCTATCCGTGGCTGAGAAAGCTGCCGGACTTTATGCTCCCAACGAAGAGTAAAGCCAGAGAACTTCACAAGGTTGAGCGGGAGCTTTATCTGAGACATTGGTTGCGAGCAAAGAAGGAAATCGCTGACGGTACCATTAACCGCTGTTTCTGTGTCGGTATGGCAGAAACACAAAAGAAGGATGAATTCAGCGATGCTCAGGCGGCATATGTCTCTGGAACTCTGTTGGAAGCCGGCTCTGACACTACGTCCAGTACCCTCTACGCTTTCGTACAGGCCATGCTTCTCTACCCCAATGTTCAACGTCAAGCTCAACAACAGATCGATGACGTGGTTGGACCTTCTCGGGTACCCACGATGGATGATCAAGCATCCCTGCCGATCGTTCGGATGTTGATGAAGGAAACTCTTCGCTGGATGCCGACAACTATCCTCGGCGCGGTTCCGCATGCTACCACCAACGCCGACACCTACAAAGGGTACTTTATACCCGCAGGTGCAGGAGTAATGAACAACGTCTGGACCATAAATCACCACCCGGACAGAGCACCCAACGCCCGAACATTTGATCCTACTCGGTACAAAGATGATCATGCCGGTCTGTATGATTCTGCTGCTCATCAAGATGGCTCGAAGCGTGACATGTTCACTTTTGGCGCAGGGCGGCGCATCTGTCCGGGCATGCACGTAGCTGAACGTAGTTTGCTCCTGGGGATTGCCAGAATCTTGTGGGCTTTCAACATTGAGCCTGCTGTTGATGGAAATGGAAACCCGATCATACCAGATGCTGACAACCTGACACAGGGCTTTGTCTGCATGCCGGTGGAGTATCCTGCGAAGATTACGCCACGATCGAAGGAGAGGGCTGAAATTGTTAGGAAGGAGTGGGAGATTGCCGAGAAAGAGTTACTGGACCCTGTCTCGAAGCAGTGGGTCTCATCGCCTTTGTAAAGGAGAGCGAAGGGATAGTGAGGTAGCAATAGGTGCGAAGAGAGGGTTTGTCTTAGGAAAGCATCGGAGTATCGGATCTCTACTAAGCAGGACGATGTCCCAAGTTGGCAGGGAGATGTATAACATTGAGTGAGTTGCAACCTCTTCACACATGGAACATGATTCTTCCAACGTTGTAATCATGGTCTTTGCCGTTCCCTTCCCGCCGAAAGTATTGTATACCCGCCGGCTCTGGGGACTTCTAGGCGTCGTATACATTTTCACGGCGCCGAGAGCCTGTCATGAGTTCGTTGGCACGTTACAACGTAGTAGGTAAGGTAGGTTCGATCTTGGCAACCAGCATGTGTGGCAGGTTTACCCGTGTGTGAGCTAAAATAGTATCGCTTCGGGCCGTTACCGCTGCCGCTGCGACCCCGCTCTCTGAATTGTTGATTGACGTCGGAAGTCTTTCTCATGGAACAGTCAATTCGCGAGAATTAAGAAAAGTCGAGCAGTCTGCATGGCGGAGATGAAAAAGCGTTGGCTGTGAATCAAACCCTGTCACTGTGAATGCGGGACTGTCTCGTCGGCCTATCACAAACAATCTGATCACATCACTCTGGCGCCTGGAGGCTCAGCTCAACAACAAACGCAGCTTTCAACATTCTGAAACTTGACAACTTCCACTTCGACAGCCACACACCTCCACCGCACCCAGTCTCTTCCTTCTCCTGTCATCACCCTGGTGTCTAACGGCGCCACTCGAAGGTGAGACATGAGTTCCGAAGAGGTTGTGGAAATGGGCACTGTCCCCGTCAGCGAGCACGAGAGTGTCGCGGCTAGTAATAACGCCGCTTCGCGTCTTGCGACACTACCTGAAGAGCTTTTGTCCAACATCTCCATCAAACTCGGCAGTGATGATATCTTCGCGCTGCGACTGACTTGCAGAGATGTCGAGGCCAAGGTGAGCATTTGCGTCTGCGACGAGAACAGCTTTTGGCCTACACATGCTAACAACCTCCAGACCTTCCACGAGTTTGCCACCGAATACTTCACTGCGAAGTGCTTCATCTTCACCACCGAGAGCCTCAATGTCCTTGTGCGCATCTCGAAGCATCACAAATTGAGAGAGTATCTCACCAAGCTCTACTTCGCGCCCGCTCAGATGAGCCGCCTAAAGCCGACGTGTGATCACGGACACCCCATCCGCTCTACTGTACGGCAGCGCGAGGCCCTTGATATCTACATGGCCGACCAGAAGCAACTTCAAGCTTCAGGTGGCGACAAGCAACTCCTCGTCGAAGCTCTCAATAATTTACCCGCTGTGCGCCTCGTAAGTCTTGTGGACCACCTTGGAGGATTGCCTGAAGGTGTTGAGTGCAGAGGCCTGCAGAAGGTAACGAGAACAACTGGCAACCGTCCGCCGCTCACAGGCTCTGTTCCTGCCCTCGTTCCGCGTGGCATGCCCACGACCAACAGGCCCAACTATACCTGGCTATCCCATGTATGGACTACACTTCTCTACGCTTTAGCCGAGAGTGGCACATCCACAGTCACTCGGTTGGAAACCGATCTCGCATCGGGCCTTTCGCCTTTGACTGATCTGAAGTTCAAGAAGGACCTTCTGCCTCTTGTTACGAATGCGCTATCTCACATTCAGGAGCTCGATCTCCAGATCCGTGGGCATACCATGCGCAAGAGCCATACAGACGTGCCTGATGATTGTGATCGTGCTTGTAGGGCTCTCAAAACCCTCTCCCTCGGCCTCACAAAGGTCACCACCGTGAAGCTCAGCTTCGATTCGGATCCGGGATTCCCCATGGGAAATCTGTTCAAGGCTTTCATGAGCAAGGTTGATATTGGCAAGCTTACCAAATTCCACGTCGATACTGTCAGCGTTGACATGAAGTTTCTTGCGGGTATGGTGTGCAAGCTAAAGTCGATCCAAACGCTTTCCTTCAGCAACGTGGGCATTGACAGCGGTGGCAGCTGGGTTCCGATCCTTAAAGCCATCGCAAAACTACCTGCACTGACTCATTTACACCTCATGTACCTCACTGAGGCGGGTGGAAGGGTCTACTTTCTCGAACAGCCACCACCTGCCACGGACAGCATGTGGGATGCATCGGCGGGCTTGTTTGGACATGGTGCAGGAGCAGGCAACGACGAGCAGTGGACTGAGGACGACGACACTAGCGATTCTGACGACGAGCTGCCGCTACTAGTTCCCGACGGCGTCATGGTTGATGAGCCAATACTCGCTGAACCAGGCCCTACTGGACTCACGACCCCAGCGATCGAGCGTTTGTGAGTTCACTTACTTCATTTCCCCAGAGCTGTCGCTATGAGGGCTTTACAGATCCAGCACGCTGTTGTCTGGGCATCTCTGCCATTTGGCCGGCGACCGTGCCAGTCCAAAGGCTTCTAGTGTCCTAAAGGACATCTTTACACCGAGAGAAAGGAAGTTCTCATGGAAAGATCCTCATATCGACAGCCCTCCCTTCATCTGACCTCGCTTTCAGAAGTATTGCTGACACTTTATTTTCACTTTAGGTGCAAACTTGGCGGAGGAAAGGACTACAAGGCGCCCGGCCACCAAGATCACCCGGAACGTGGTTATTATGTGTGCCTCGAAGGCGAAGAAGAGATTCAGCGGGAGATTCCGCGATTCATCGAGGGCTACAACACTGGCGACAGCGCGAACGAAATGGACATCAGCAATGTTTTCATCAACCAACTGCTCCAAGGCGCTGCAGGACCGCTTCCAGGGGGTGCGGGCAACGTAAACGCACCAGGCAACCCGATGGCCAACCTCCAAGCCATGTTTGGTGCTCCAACTCAGGTTGGTGGCAACGTACAGAACGGATATGCGACCTATGCATTCCCAGTCCAGGTAGGCCACGGTGGTGTCTGGGGAGCTGCGAACGCGGCACAACAAGCTCATCAGCATCATCAAGCTCCTCCAGCCCAGCAGCCTCCTCCGGCCCAGCAGCCTCCTCCGGCCCAGCAGCCTTTCCAGCAGCCTTCCCAGCAGCAGCCTTCCCAGCCTCAGCAAGGCCCTCCTGCTACGGCAACAGGTTCAGCCACAGGTCCTGCGGCGAGCCAGTGGAACTTCCCAAGCTGGTCAGCCGCGACTGAGGGCGCAGCGGAGGACTGGATGATGGAGGATGAGTTGGATTGAGCATACTTGATTCGAAGCGCTTGCCGAATTGATCCAAAAAGATGCATCATGGTGATGATGCCCAACGAGGCACGAAGAGAAAATGGACACTCAACGGCGTGGAGTCGTGGCCAAGAGCGAACTTGAACAACGATGCAGATGACTTCACAGAATACCTCGCAGCTCATGCAGAAACGAAAAGCAATGCCATCATCGTTTCAGGTGCATAATCTCATGTTAGGTTATGTGAGAGCTGTCAATATGATGATTTCGCAGTTCGAGCACTATGTTGTGTTGTGTGGGCATCTCTGCCATTTCACTGGCAACCGTGGCAGTCCAAGGGTTTCTAGTGCCTTAAAGACACCGTCTCCATCGAGAGAGCGTATGCAAGACGTCCGAATTGACTTTTAGAACGATTGACCTCATTGGGAAACCCTCATATTGATAGCCCTGGGCTATGTACCGCGCTTGTCATTTCTGCTATGTATCGCGGAGCTCTACTTAGGGGCCCGACTGTCAGAAGCCACTGTCATCGTGAGAACTCAGTGCCGCTGACAAAGTTAGCCTGACCGCCTAGGCGATGGATTGGTAGACAGCAGCCTCGCATGCGCCCCACTGGCCCATAACATGCATGTCACCAAAAGGCATCACTTGGGACGCGATCATCCCAGCGACTCCCTTCTCGCGATCGCACCACCCTGGAGATATACTGTCAGTAATTGCAGCATTGCCGCAGAGAATCTTTGACTCACAGAACAAGTTCGCAATCCCAGCCCACCTACGAAAGGGTCAGCGATGAACATCTCAGATGTGAGGGTGGTTAAAAGAGGTCGGGACACGCTCTCTCTCGGAGACCATGAAAACCTTCCGGTCGGTAGAGTCTTCCGTCTCTAAAGAGAGCACAGTGAAGTTGCGATATATTTCGCCCTCTGCTTTACTTACCATGCAGTATTGCGGCCACGACCGGTCGCTCCAGGTTCTTGGGTGATCATGAACGACAGACCCCAACCTTGAGGTGGGTTACCTTCTTGGGGATATAGCTCAGGAGCTGGGTTAGTCTGGTCAGGCTTGGCCGCTGGAATTCCAGCTCTAGCAAAATCAGGATGCTGCTTGATCTGGTTCTCGAACATTTCCGTGACGGTCTCCGGTTTGAGGATCTGGGCGCCTGTTTTTGGACTCTTTCCATCATTGAGCAGGGCAGCCAGTACTTGAACATATTCCGCAGGCTTCGCGAAAGCTCCCGCACCTGGTTATGGTCAGTCAGTGGGAATGGAGTGGTGTAGCACACTCTACTTACCGCCACTGTTGAAGATTCGCTTTTTCTCTTCCTCTGTCTGCGCAAGAAGAGGCTCACGGTACATGTGATCGCGCTCCTCGCATTCCTGGGAGCCAGGCCAGCGTTGGTGCATGTCTGGATGGCTGTCAGTGAGATTTAAGGAAAATAAGGTGATACTAACAAGCCAGTTCCTTCTTCATCTCAGCAGTGGGTAACATGTTGACGTTCTTAAGGCCCAGTGGCTGCATGATGTTCTTCTGAATCCAGTCGTTCAGGGTGGTCTTTGTAGCTCTCTCAAGGACGATACCAGCCCAGTCGATATTGATTCCGTACTCCCATTTCTCCCCAGGTTGGTTAACAAGTGGCATGCGAAGAATATCTCCAATGTCGGCACTGAAAGTAAGAAGTGTCAACGGGTTTTCGTGTGAGCTGCTCCTATCTTGCGCTTACTGAAACACATCAAAGCCTACTGGACGACCAAAGTCTCTAAGCTTCGGATTGAAGAACTCATATCCGAACCTGTTGAAGTGAGTTAGTAAGCGACGAGACGAGTGGAGCCTCCTTCAACGAACCCAGCGGTATGCGTAAGGAGTTGCCTCAAAGTGATTTCATTCTTCTTGTCCACCAGAGACCCGTCATCCTGCAGAACCTTGACCTTAGCCAACTCCGGGCAGAGCTCATACACTTGCTTGTGGTCGTCGAGTTTGAGAATTCCCTGCTCGACAGCTTGCATGCAGGCCATAGTAGCAAGAAGCTTGGTACACGATGCAATCCAAAACACTGTTTCCATTGTCATTGGCTCCGAGCTGTTGATTCCTTTCTGCGAATGGGTTAGCCATACGATCAATTAAAGACCGATGTAAGGTACCATCTCTCATACCTTGCCAGAAGCATTAGCAACGATCTGATCTCCATTCTTATCAACGGCAACAAAGACCAGGCCCGCAACGCCGGTGCTCTTGTCGCCGGTGACAGAATCGAGGCTCGCCTGAACCGCATCTTGAGCTTTCTGATTGACCATCTTGGCTTGACTGTTATATGTGTACTGAAGAATCTGTTGTCTGACGATTCGTGTGGGTTACTATGCTACTGATGTAGTTACGGGTAGCAGGCCCCGCATTCACTTTAGGGCGAAGTATTTCCCCGCGCAGTCCAGGGAGTCTAAGCTCTTTACAGCCCCACCGAGGACAAGATGGGCCCCACTGTCAACCGAGCAGCTCCCTTTCACCGAAAGACGGCTTTCGCAATGGTCTCAAAGCATTGTGAAAGCGATAAGCTATGGTCCTGGTCATGGTACTGCCTCCGATGGAGGCAGCATATGCGAATGTAGCCCACTTCTAAGTCGATTCAATGCCGACCGTGAGTTCTTGAGCCAGTGCTGCATGTGCAATACCAAGTCGTAATAATAAAGTGAGACACAAACCAACCTCTGGCATGCTTAGGAATGATAGCATCCTGTCTGGGTATACTGTCAGAGTTCCATTCCCATTTGGACGTTCGCCAACAGTACTACGTAAAGCACTGGTCCCAATGGCCATCAGCCATGGCGAAGCTTAGAGAGTCTACAAACTTGGACAAAGTGCAACGGCCAAGTCGATCACCTCCGCACTGTGTCAAAGGAAGTACCCGATCGTTGACGATGACACGAACCAGCTCCTCTTGAGATGCTACACACTGCATCTTCTCAAAGTATGCACGCGCTCCAAACGGTACCGTCCAAGCTGCACTATATCCATTGGCCTGGGGAGCTTCCGTCAAGGTTGTGTTTGACAACGGACTTGTCCCGTTATACAGTCCGAGGGCAGAGAAAATGCCAGTCATATCATTGTCATGGCTGAAATCGGCGTAAAGCTGGCGATGAAGTGCAAACGTGGCAGGATTGTCGTCTAATGTGTGATTTGTAGATGTTGCATCGTGGACAGGCCGGCTGGTCATGCGTGCTATAAGCTCATTTGTGAACCCAACTCCCTGCGTTGGGCCTAGAGGATTTCCATAGCTGTATCCATAGTACTTGTTGAGTGTTTGGTAGTATCCATACTGATGCCATTCCGGTTCAGTAAAGAGCGTGCAGAACGGTGAGATGGTTCCATTCGAGGAAGCCACGGTATTGAAAGGGCACAGGTCCATCATGTATATCGTCTCAGTCACAGTCAAATTTGCGCCTCGCAGGTCAGAGTTTAGCCGGTTTTGAATCGGAGGAACGAAGACTTCCGCCCAAGCATTCTGAGCGCTCGATGCAATCGCAGAGTCCGGTCCATCCTCGAACTCGGTGCAAAGACCGTGGCTGAGAGTATTGTTGAGTGCCTCGTCTATGACGACCATCGGATAGGGATAAGCAGGATCCCCACGAATGTTGAACTTGTCAGCTAACTTCGCGTTATGGAACCCCTGCGTCCAGTTCTGGGCGGACTCTACTACGCGAGCTTCCGATGCAGTCCTGACAAAAGGAGTGACGTGGCTCGCGAGCTGCTCATAGCGCTGATAATATTTGGCTCCCGAGTTGATCATTTCCTGTTCTCCGAACAAGGTGAGCTGATCCGCTCCCAGTGTGTACTGGTAGTCCGCAAGGAAGGCGTATTTGTCCGGGTATGCTGCAGCATTGGCGTGAACTTTCTGAATGGTCGCGTTGTATACTGTCGTCTTGGACGCGGTTGGATCACGAGCACCGTGCCTTGAGAGGATTTGTGCAAATGTGATGCTACATAGAGGAGGTACATCGCTTGAGATGGCAGAGTCTACGCTGTAGAACGGACTGTACTGGCCCCTGAATACAACGAATGTCAGCCAGAAGTCTTCAGTAGTTTTTGCCTAGTTATACTTACCAGAAATGTGAGATTTTAGGCTGGCACTGATACCCATCCTGGACAGAGTCGCATGTGGAGCTTCGTCTATCAAAAGATGGTACAACAGCTCGAGTACTGCGGTCGTGATCAGCGATTGTGGTAATCACGGACTAGGAAGGCTTGCTCACCCCGCCACCAGAAGGGCAGCGATGGCTGCTAATGAGAGAGCCATGATGATGAACTTGCGACGACGAAGAAAATGCTCTCTGATGGTGTCCGCGTCGTCCGCACCGTCAAGGCGCTCATACTTGTATCGAGGCCGCTCAGCGGCCAGCGGATTACGGACCTTCATCTCAATCTTGCCCATGCACCGTGTCAAACCGATGGCGCAGAAGTGGTAGCATTAGATCGAAGACGGCGTGTCCAAAGCGTGGGTCGCTAGGCCGAAGTCGCGAATAAGCAGTCATAGCGAGCACTGTAAAGGAGCGCAGAAGTGATGTCGCAGAGAGATGGAGGGATGTGGCTCTCGGCTAAAATGGTTGCTTATTACTAGAGTCTTGGCGTTTGACCTGGCCAAATAACTTCAGCACGTGCTGTCCTTCTGTTCCTCCACATCCTCCACATGCAGCATAGCGAACTCGAGAAGTGGACGCGAGACGCAGTTTTCCAGCGCCTGGCGCTCATCTACGAGCAGATTGGGAAAGCTGGCCGAAGCCGACTTATGACATCGCTATACCCTTGGTATCGGGCTCTGCCGCAAATAGCTGGGCACAGGGTAATGGGGCACAGGGCAATGGAAGCATGCTTGTCAAGACATGGCATGAAAGATGTCCAAGGGTGGTATGGTCACTCATTGTGAAGCTGTTCATGATCGTTCCGATTGGGTATCATGCAATGGCTATCCGAATAATGAAGCAATACATGTACAAGCTTGCTCACAGCACAGTCTACATCATCAACTTCTCGAGTGCCTCGTCATCGTGAGTCCACGGTCCCTTTTCCTCCTCAGTCGCATTGAGCATACCCTCTGACCGACGCAGAGTCTGCACGTCTAGGTCTGTAGCCCATGCTGGTCCATTGTCGGTATCCTGTAGCGGAATTCGTACTTCGTGGTCATTATCCAGCATCATGTCGTCCTTCAGGAGGCGGCGTTGTCCGTCAAATACACAGAGCACCCGCTTCTTCATCTTCATCACAGAGGGAGCTGCACCCCATGAGAGAGGATAGTCCTTCCTGCGCTTGGCACCTTTCCCGTTCATGGGTCTCCCGAGAGCGACGCCGTCTTTGGAGAGCGTAAATCCCTTCCGATTGGGTTTGCAGATGGCACCACTGGCAGAGACGTGAGTTCCACCGCCGGCTCTCACGCAAGCCTCGTTCCGTCGAGCTTTCAAGGAGCCTCTGCCAGCCTTGCCAGACCGTGTTCCGTACGTGCCATCGTTGGCGTCATCCTGATCAATCTCCTCTGTCATTTCTTCCTCCATCTCTTCATCGTCCAAGGAGTTTTCTGGCACAGCATGGTCGACATTGGTAGGAAGCATGTGCCTCTCCAGGCTTGCGTGCACATCCTTGTCTGCCGCGACCGATAATAACAGCTTCTCGTTGATGGCCTCACTTGGGTCTGTTCGTTGAACAACACGAAGGACGCAATCGTCGAGATGTTCGTAAAAGTCCTGCGCGTTCGCAAAGGCGTTGTTACAAGTCGAACACAGTCCGGAGGCTTCTCGGGTCGCCCCAAACGTCTTTTTCCCGGAACTCGCTGGGCTTCTTCGCCGAGCATTTGGTGGGGCCTGCTCGACACCGTGTACTGAAGTCAAATGTCTCTTGAAGACGTCTGCCCGGTTGAAGCTCTTTTCCGCGGCGCTACCACTCCCAGGACAAAATCCGCACACCATCGTACCCTTGTAATGAGTAAGAGTATGTCTGTTCTTGTCGTACTTCCTTGCGAAGCCTTTGATGTGATATTCGCAAGACACCACAGAACACTTTTCTGGTCGCTCGTGCTGATGTGTAAGCATATGAGCTTTGAGATCCTTGACGTGTCGACCACATGCTGCGATGGGACACAGGCCCTTGTTGGAGTCCTCAGAAGACAACGAGTTATGGCTGTGTTTAGACTGAACAGACGACGCGGACTGGCGCCGTGAAGCTGTGTATTGCGAGTGGGGCTGCCATGACTGCCGTTGTTGCGAGTATGGAGAAGTAGAGCGCTGTGACTTTCCCGTCATTGTTCGCGGACGGTGAATTGGTGTCCTTGTCGGATCGGGAGATGCAGCCATTGGGTATGCAGTGTGCGATGGGGAGTCGATCGCTTGCAATTCTTGAAATTGGGTGCCCATGTATGAGGGTGAGTATGGCTGAATGAGGGATGGATCTTTACAATCTGTTAGCCAAGACTCGTCCTTGTTACCTCTACAAAGTTGCATCGATGCAAACTTACCAACACAACCCTTGTCAAGCACTGGAATAACCTCCGACTCAAAGTGGTTTCCTGCAAAGAAGCCATCATGATGAACGATGCTTGGGAATGACTGTTGTCGCCAATCGCTCGGTTGTGGTTGCATTGATGGGGATCCTACTGCAGAAGAGATAGTACTTTGAGCTGATGCTCCCGAATCTGAGATCGAAGAGAAGTGATGGTTATTGTTGTGGTCAAACGAGTGTGAAGTCGAGCTTGCTGGAGAGAAGTTCGGGCTGTGCTCTGGCGCTTTGAGTTGGTCCTCGGTGTAATGAAATTGTTGTTGGTGTTGTGCAAAGCTCTGGTGTTGGTGGTATGAATCGAATGACGGAGCAGCGAGGAATGGTTGATCCGGGTATGTCGTTGTGGGAAGGTAGGTCTGCTCTTGATCCCATGTTTCTGAGTATGGGTAGAGCGTAAAATCGCTGCTTGATGCCATGTTAAGTGGTTGATACTTTTTGACTGTTGTTTATCGTTACAGAGAGGCCGATATTGAGCTAAGAATGGTCGTCAGCCCTGCGTGATCCGAATGACAAAACAACAAAGCTCACGCTTGGTTATGTTGCTCCCAATTGCCACTCATGTATTGTTGTGCCGCAAAGCTAGCTCAAGGTATGGTATGGTGTGGGCGAATTGATCTACGGTACCTGATGGGCGAAGGTAGCCTTATGGTGGCCAACGGCAGTCAAGCGAGTTAGTGGGTGGTAGTGGAAGTTTTCAAGACACTGCGTGCTTGGAGAGCTTGAATTAGATGTGCATTGGGGGCTGAGGCAGGCTGCTCCTATGTATAAGAATATCCCATCGCAGATGCGCAGCACGCGTGGCTCGTGCATGCAGAGACCCTGTTCCTTTTGCGAGAAGGATTGCGGACAAACCCTCTCCTAGTGCGTGTGGATGTACCTTTCCTGCAGGCCACTCTGTCGGTTCGCACGTCCCCTCACAACACGGTCTGTCCGGGCCCATCATGCATCAAGCCACATCGCGGTACCGCTCGCGGCAGCTGCCTTGGAGGTCCTGGCAGTCATTTCGAAGCGTGCGGTGAAGCGCAGCAGGCAGTCACCAGAATGCAGGCCGCCGCTCGACCTGTTCCATCTTGCGACTGTTGGCTGGCCGGTGAGAGCATATCGCCAGACCGCGCTCTCCGCGACCCGACCGTTGCTCAAGATCGCCCGAGCCAAACATTGCACATGTCCGCATTGGGCGAGCGTAGCGGGCATAGGGCTTGAAGAAGTGGGCGATGTGCAACGTGCTGGAGAGTGCAGACCGCATCACATTTCCAACACCTGCAACGGCCCGTCGAAAGAAGGCGGACGGCCCACGCAGTCGGCGCGTGAGTGATCCACTGATAGGCTTGGGTACGATCGAGTGTGCTACTCATCATGTTTTGCGAGGGGACGTGGTGGCTGTGGTCCTGGGCGGTCGCTGCGGCCGAGACTAGCAACTTTGACCAATCAACGTTGAGAATGCGAACGGCAACCTGCAATCTTCACCGCAGGAATTCCGGTGAAGCTACAATCCACCTCATCCTGATACTGTCTCCTACCGCGCTGGAAGATGGCATGTACTCATGCAAATGCAACGCGCCGCATGCCTCTTTCTTTCCATCGAGATGCTTGGAATTCCTTGCCCGCACACACGCCAGAGTTCGTCTCCTTTTGCGACCGGTGAAGAACAGACCCAGGGAGCACCAATCACTGCACGAGATCTGCTCAACGGCCAGGAAGGCTACGTCGTTGCAAGCATCTGAATCCTGCAGGATTCCACTGCGGGTAGGGAGACTGGTCCGCAATATGTAAGCCTTTGTCTCATGTGAGTCTAATTCGCAATCACTTCATAGGGCATTATCATCCTAGGCATGACAGATGATGTACGAGCAGATCAAAGGATTCTCGTTTGCTTGAGTGAGCTCACATAGCAGCTTTCTGCCAGGTGGTACCCCATAATTCCTCCAATTGCTTATTGGTGGTTTGATTCATGCCCTTATGCTCGCGAAAGAAGGATTGACGCCAATCTGCCGATCTCGGTATTCTCCATTACCATCATTGAGCAAACATGAAGAGATATCATCAGGATCCCATCACGTTTTAGCGCGTGCCGAAGCGAGAGGACGAGAGCCGTTCCGGATTTCGAGCCCGAAAACGTGCAAACGCCATGTGAATCACAACTTTGCAAGCTGCTGGTCCAGCTCCCCGACTTCCACCCGGACACGAATGTCAACGTGAGTTGCATGGAAGGGTAGCCAGAGTTGTTGCCTTACATAACACTTGCAGGCGTTGAAGTGGGGTGGTCTGGGGTATTACCTTAGGGCAGCCTCGTTCGGCGAGGCCGAATGTCTACTACGCCTCTCGGGCCCGCTTGGCACATACTGCCCAAGGAACAGCCTCTTTGTTTCAGGACTTGGATCATCTTCCGAGTTGCCGACTCCTCAACGGAATGATTGTTTTTGGCGCTGTGAGTCCCGATGTTTCAAACGATTGCCCTTGGAGGTTGGAGCCTCCAAGGTGACAACGAAGAATGCCAAGGCTGCTTAAGCGAAAGCTAAACTTGGGCCCGCTTGCATGTGCTTGTCGATATGGACCCACATCTTGATCAGGGCAGACTTGATCAGCCACAAAGTTGTCCCTGAACTTTCTACCATCATGGCCATCTCAGGCCTCACGAAACAGTCGATCTTGCAGAGATTATACCGGCGCACACATCAAAGCGGAACCGACTAAGACCAAATTGATCGCACTGCTATAATGTTCTTGGCTAGATCAGCTGTGCTTCTTGCTACACTGAGGCCTGCGATGATGCATCGAAAGGACTTATTAATACTGCGAGATCTTCGTTCCCATGCTCGTTTTTTGAGCCGCGCTAGTGGGAACATGGATTCTGGCGCACTTTACTAGACAAAGTCGTCGCATAAGCTCGGTGTGACATTTTCCCGTTCAGAGTTGACAATCCACGTGGCTGCCATGTCGTTGACATGGATCTTGCAACAATTGGCTCTCACGCAGCTAAGACCTCCTTGCGCTCGAACCAGAACGGCAAGCAAGCTGGTAGGAAGCACGGAGTTCATCTAACTTGCATGCACATCTCCATCCCGAGTCCTCATCACCAACCGTCGTAAGACGGCACATCTTTGTTCGTCTGCTTCTCGCCCTGCAGCCAAGTTCCAACATCGCACACGTGTGCTCGGAGGATTGAAAGATCTTCATGCAAGTACCGGTTTGCATTCCGTGTGGCACCTCGCCAGCCAATCTATTTTGGCTCCGCGACCGTGGCGCGATACTCTGTTTTGGGTAGGTGTGCTTTGTCTTTCACCTCTTTCCGCGGCCAGTTGTTCAATGGAGAACCACCAGTGATCATTGATTACTTCGACTGCTGGTAGTGTTCATCGTGTTTCACATGGCAGTGTGTCGCAATTCGCGATTTTTTTTTCCAAAGAGGAATGCTGGGGCCCTGCACTTCACATGCGACGTCTTCACCGGTCAACGAGGGGTTGGAGCCCTGCACGGGTGTCGATCGCGTTGGCCGAGCGCTTCGCAGTGCTACAGCGGGTCCCCTTGCCAACGCATCCACAGATGCCTTCACTGGCCAGACCCAGCAATACGTTGATTGCAGATAGATTGATCGATGCCTGACTGTGAAAGATGGGTATGACAAGCCACACTGACCTGCAAGTTCGCGTGAGTTGACGAAAGAGGTCACCCATTTTCCCAGTGGCTACCACGGCCGTGGCCAAGGGACTGGGTACAACAGCCTTGACCAGCTCCTCCTGACTTCTTTGCATAAGGCTGCATGACATCGTGTTACCCTGACCGACAGGTATGTGATGACTCAATTGAGCTGAGAACTATCATGATGATTGATGAAGGAGGCCAAGATACCGCACGCCCGTCTATAATGAGAGATTGCAAGATGGTCGCTGTGGGCTCTGTCTTGTCTGCTCCAGATAGGGATCTTCCCGGTTGCCAAGGTCCCAGAGCCATTTTTCGTAAGCTTAATGTCGCTGAATCAAGCACATCCAATGAACTGATCTGGCGGGCGAAGTGACTTGGTGCGAGGGACTCTTTGACGTGCTTTGTTATTCAAGCATGCATGTGATGAGCGCTGAGCCCTAAGTCCGATCATGGAGTTGGCTCAATAAGAGCGTGTACGGTACTTAAATAATTAAGATGCACGCACGGTCGTATTTGACTTTTGAGCCTTAAATACGGACGTGTACGGTACTCGTTTCTTACATCTAGCTTCTTAAATACGCTTATAATAGGCTAAGTAAGAATAGCGTCGCGGAGGCCGGCTACCTATTAATTAGGCCTATATACGGTAAAGCGTAAGTAAGTTCTTAAATCTAGCTCGAGGGTAGGATTAAGAACTCGATTACGCTAGTAGCTCGTAACCTTACGTCTATAGCTATAGAAGAAGCGTTGTTAGTAGCTACTCGAAGGCGTTAGCTTATAGTTATAGTACTTATTATTTATCTTTTAATATAACGCGAAGCGGATAAACTACTAGGTATCTAGACTATATACGTAGACGATAAGAAGGGCGAGAACTATACGTAGAGCCTACTTAGTAATACGGAGCGGCTATATTACTATACTAGGTTCTACTTAGACGTCTTCGAGTACTTACTAGACCTTATAGCGCCTTATTTACTACGCCGGAAGTAAAGTAATATAATAAGTAAAGAGTAGAAGTTAGTAATATTGCTATATACTTTTACTATAAACGTATATACGCGAGACCTAGCTAAGGACTTCTACTATTCTCTAAGTACTATTAGCGTTATTATCCTTAAGGTTCTATAGGCTATATTAGCCGTATATCTATAGGTTATAAAGCCTATAGTTAAGGCGGATAGGCTTAAGGTACGTACCTTAAAAAAGGGTAAGTTTTAGCTATAGTTTAATCGCTATATTAGCATACTTAACGGCTCGTATATTAATATATACGTTAAAGGTAAGTAGGCGCTATTTCGTAACCGGAAGGGCGCTCTTACTTAGAACGTATTAGTAGTAGTCGATTTTAACATACGCTTTACCTTTATATTAGCTAGATAGGAGGGTTCTATATACGACGGCCGTATACTTACTAATGTACGGTCGTAGTATAGATTTATTACGCCGCTAAACGGTTGTTATTACCTTAGAGATACGGGCTATTCGAATAACGAGATAACAATAACTCTATACCGTAGAGTACGGTACTATTTAAGAGAGTAATATAAGGTTAAACTAAAGCCGTAAAACCCTAAGGAACTATTTAATCTACGGTATTCGTCGCTCCGTAATATTATTAAGAGGGCGTTTAGTATAATAAAGCGGAGGTTTCGGATAATCGAGAAGGTACTATAGTATAATATGTCGGAGTAGGTAGACATTATATATACGGACGTAGTTCTATATAACATACTAGTCGAGTTTAGTAAGCTACTACTAAAGGAGCCTATCTAATTCGTAGCGGACGATACTAACTATATAACGGCCGCGGATCTAGTTACTATCGCCGTAGAGGATATAGCGCCGAAGGATACTATAGTAGTACGTCGTAATAGGGTAGCGTTCTATATATAGTAGTCGTATTAGAGGTACTTAGATACTAGTATTATAATAGACGAGGATAGTAGTTAAATTTTAACGATTTCGTCGAGTCTTAAAATAGACAATTTAGTAAGGTTAATATAGGAATTTAAGCTAAAATTAAGCGAGTAATAGGAGTGTATTATAGTATATATCTACTAAGAATATATAAAGCATCAATTTTAGTAGCAAAGTAGGTCTATACTATATAGTAAAAAGACTTAAACGACGACTATTTACCTATTAGCCCCGAACTCGGAAGTAGCCGAACTTGACTTAGTATTCTCTATCTAGTTAGGTAAGGACTACCTTCTTCTCTTTAACATCCTATTAACCTCGCTCTATACTATTACTTCTTAGTATTCTAGATCTACTCTAGGGAAGATATCTAGTATTATATCCTCCTTCTTTATACGCTAGATAATACGTATCTTGTTACTAATATCTAGCTGTTTAGTATACTCCGTAGTAAACACCGCCCTTATTAATATAGTAAGTATAGAGAGCGCTATAGCGACTTAGATAGGCTCGCGTAACATACTAATTAAACCTACGATAGTATTGTTTATAGCCTCTTCTCTCTTCTACCGCTTTATATTCTTCTCTATACGATCTATCGTATTCGTAATCCTCCTTCGCTACGTAGCCTTATCGATTTCGACGCTTACTCCGAGACTCTCGTCCTTACCGCTAGTATTAAGTAGGTTACTAATCGTTATACCTCTAGCGTAGACACCGGTCGCCGCCGTACCGCTAAAAAGCTAGTTATACTCTAGAATAAACTATAGCGGTTTCTTAAAAAATTTAGTAGAGCCCTTATACGTCTTAATATACTCCTTCCTTATAGTAGTTAGTAATGTTACTATACCGGTATTTAGATTAATACTAGTGCTAGATACGTCTACTAACTTATACTAAACCTTCTAATCTCCCTTTATAGCCCGTAGTTTAGTTATATACGA
>MWSQ01001468.1:0-23008 GCA_002116395.1 Ramularia endophylla | reverse complement strand
AAAGCGAGCTCCTATAAAGCTTATATAAGAATAGTAGCGTACCGGAACCGTTATTAGGTTTATTAATATAGGTTAGACGTCGGTCGGGAATGTCGTCGTTATTATCTATTATGTTAAACCTACTATAGCGTAGGTTTCGGTCGTAAATGTCGTCGTTATAAACCTAGCTAATAGTAGGCCGGCTTCGGTTAAAAATGTCATCGTTATAAGCCGTAACCTTTGTTTCTAGAACCGGTACTTTACTAATAGGCTATACCGACGCTAATACTAAGGATAATGTTGCTTTATCTAGTAGAAGCTTACGTACTCCGGGTTACTACCGAAGGTTATAAGAAGCGCCTAGGGTCGACCGGATGTCTAGGAACAGGTCGCTATTTTCGATTATAGCTAACCTATATACTATCTCTAGTAGTACTAACTTATAGCCTTTAGGCGGTCTAGCTTTATTAGGATAGCGCTAGTAGAAAGTAGCTACTAATTTATTATAGCCTAGGAGGACGTTTATCTATAGCTACTTATTAATATCTCTACTACTCTACTCTAGAGTATAGTAGACTTTATTATACTTAATTCTTAAGTCTAAAACCTACCGTACGGCTTCTTCTTCTATTTCTCCTCCGACTTAGTCTTCCGGGTCGATAATGACTATCTCTAGCTCTAGTAGCTCTTACCTAGGGAGCGGATCTATCGTAGCTTTCCGTAACAGTAATGTGTAAAATACTAGATAGATCTATATCGTAGTCGGGAGTTTTAGCCGATATACGCGACGGCTATACCTAACTAGTTCTATAATTTCGTAAGGACCGAGGTATTTATTGTCGAGCTTCTTAGCTTAGCGCTTTATCTAGATATGTCTTACATCGAGCTAGACTTAGTTACCGATCTAGTAGGCTAGGGAGGGTTCGCGATACGCGTTAGTATTATTAGATACGTAGGCTTATAAAAAAGCGTACGCGGCTCGGATTTCTTTAAGGATAATACTTATACGGTTTCCTATGTTAGCGAGGCCGGTACTAAAAGCATTAGCTTTGTTAAGAGATTACTTATTATTAGAAGAGGAAGAAACTTAGATACGTAGCGGTACTAGTACTATTAAGTTTATACGAGGGTACTAGCCCGAATTCGCGAAGAATAATATAAGGCTAGTAGTAGCCGCGACGTAATTATTTAATACGAATTCTGCTACTAGCAACTATGTTGCCTAGTCGTCTTACTAGTAGTTAGTGAAATTACGTAGATACTACTCTAAACTCTAGTTTATACGTTCTAATTAACTATCGGTTTCTAGATAGAACGCTAAGGAAAGGTTCTACGCGATGCTAAGCCTTCGGTAGAGCTACTAAAAAAACACGCTTATCTATTAACTTCCGCGGTTAGAGATGATAATTTCTAGTAGTCCGTAGAGTTTAAAGATATAGTTATAGAATAGTATTACTAAGTGCTCTGCTTCTAGGTTGTTAGTAGGAATAAGATATACTTACTTTATAAGGGAGTCCGTAACGCCTATAATATGCCGGTAGATAATTCTATCTATACTCTTACTAGGAGGAAGGTCGACTATATAGTTAACAGTAATGTAAGTCTAGGCCTATAGTAGCGTAGGCATAGAGGAAAGCGTTCCCTACTTGCCTAGTCTCGACGTATTAGAGCGGCGGTAAGGCGCGTAGTTTCGAATATATCTAGTAATATCTAGTGTTATTCTAGGCTAAGTTATCTTATAACGTAGGATCAACTTATAGGTACGGGCTACGCCTTAGTAGCCTACTATCGTATTATCGTAAAACCTACGGATAATCTTCGTCCGGAGGTTCTTAAAAAGTAGGATATATAGCTTTCCCTTTACGAGTAGCCGAGAGTCTCTCGTAACATCGTAGTCGCTCGCTATAATTTTGAATTGTTTTAAGAACTTAGATAGCCGGCCCTCTTATAGGTTAGCCTCGAGTTTGCTTATTATCGTACGGATTAGCGAGGATATATATACTTGTTTAAAAAGTTAGTTAATGTCGGTCTCGGTATCCGAGACGTTAACGTCTAATAGATTTAATAGTACTACGGCTTCGTACGGAGAATCTACTTTTAACGCCTAGTTTATAATAATGTCTATGTTATAGGGTTTAAGGATAGTTTAGTTCTAATATAAAACTCTCTCGTTAGCGACATCCTCGGGAATATTCTAGGACAATCGAGTAAATGTATTAGGCTTCCCGCCTTACGAGCCTAGTCTATATATAATCTTAAAGTTAAACTAAGATAGAAACTCTACCTATCGAGCTTGTCGGCGGTTAAGCTTCTTTATTATTATAAAATACTCTAGGTTCTTATAGTCCGAAAGGACACGGATAGGTCTATTATCGCTCTCGCTAATCAACTCTAGTTCCTATTCTTTAAAACACTTAACTACGGTAAGTAGTTCCTTATCGTAGATATTATAGTTATACTTAGCCGGGGTTATCTTCTTAGAGAAGTATACTACTAGGTATAGGATACCGTTACGAAGTTAAGAGAGAACACTAGCTATAACCTAGTTAGATGTATCGGTCTTAACCTAAATCTCCTCTCCTAGATAGAAGTAGGCGAGAATTAGGGCGGACATAAATCGTTATTTTAAGTCTTCGAAAGTAGTCTAGTAGGCTACTATCTATTAGAAAGGTAGAGGTTTCGAGTTTATACCTCCTATGCCTTTCGTCTTAGTTAGGGCTATAAGCGGAGTAACAATGTTTAAGAAACCTCCGATAAATCGCCTATAGAACCTAGCGAAGCCTAGGAATGCTAGTACGTCTTTAACGTTCCGTAGACTTTCCTAAGTCTAGATTGCTTTAATTTTAGAGGGATCTATTTCTATCCCTTCCGTTATAATGATAATACCGAGGTATTTTATACGCGTAACGCTAAATTCGTACTTATCGATGTCGATTAGTAGTCTAGCGTTACGGAGCTTCTCTATAACCTAGTAAACCTTTAATTCGTAATCTTTAAGGGTGCTATCTATATAGATTAATACGTCGTTAAGGTATATAGTAACAAACTTGTCGAGGAATTCCCTTAGTACGTCGTTGATTTAACGCTAGAAGGTACTTAGCCTATTATAAAGGCTAAAAGGGAGGACTTTATATTAATATAGGCTATAGCGGGTAATAAAAGCTGTTATCTATTCGTTACCCTCTCGTATACGGATATTGTTAAAGGCGGCGACAATGTCTAACTTAGTAAAGAATGTCGATTTATATAGTCGGTCTAGAGTCTTACTTAGGAGGGGAATCGGATACCGGTCTTTAACGGTAATAGCGTTTAGGGTACGGTAATCTACGTAGAATCGTAGACCGCCTCCTAGTTTCTTAACTAGTAACACTAGGGAAGCGTATTATAAGTTTGACTTCTCGATCGTACCTTTCGTAAGCTTATCGTCTAAGTACTTCTTAACGACTACGAGTTTATCGGCACTTATTAGGTAGCCTTTCTAGTATAGTAGCGCGGTTCCTAGCTTTAGATTGATCGTATAATCGGCTAGGCCGTGCTTTTTTAACGTAAAATCGTTCTTATAGTAGAACGTATCTAATATGTCGTAATAAGCTAGAGGAAGTTTCTCTTTTAGGTCCGTACGGTAGGTAGTAAAGAACTTCTTAAGGTCGTTAGGAGACATTATAGCTAGGTTAAGGTCTACGTATTTACCTCTAGTAGTGTCGACGAAATCTAGGATATCTAGTCCGAATAAATGTTCGCGCTCGCGTTCTCGGTTAAAGTCTTCCGGCTAAAGTACGACTGTCTCGTTCTTAGGCTTCTTAGCTAGGCGGTAGAATACTTCTATACTTATAAAGCATATGTCTTCGTAGTTCTCGAGCTTCTACTAATCCTTAGCATAAGACTTGTTACTAGAATCTACTATAACTAGGTAGGGACGGCTAGCGTAATTATGTCCTACGTAGTAGGTCGGGGAGTTGAAATAAATAGTTCGGTTCTTCTAGCTAATCGAAGGATCGTGTTCTTTTAGCTAGGACATACTAAAAACTAGGTTATACTAATCTAGATTAGTAATAAAGAACAGTAAAGTATCTATATAATTACTAATCGTTGTTATAATTATAGAGTAGTAGGTAAGGGCCGTCCGGCGGCCGTTAGTAAGGCGGAGTCGTCGCTCCTAAGGTAATTTCATAGTTAGGATTTGTTATACGCGGATAAACTTAGAATCGGCGAACAGAGCGCTAGCTCTATAGTCTATTAGACTACGTGCTCGGTTAGAGAGTTTAGATAAAGATGATACTAATTTTACATTTTAAACTATAGCTAAGAGTACTAGATACTTACTATACCTTAGCTCGAGTACTATATTAGGAAGAAATGCTAAACCGGTCGTAGCACTAAGTAAAGCTTCTTTATTATCTAATAGATTATCTAAAAGCGAGAGTAGCCGTACTTTACTCTTACTATCTAATCTTCCCTTAAATTCGATTCCTAGTTTGTCGTTATTAAACCTTAGACGGCGTCGTTCGTCTAAGGGTTCTAGTTTTCCGATACATCGGTAATACGCGGTAGGTTAGCGTCCTTAGCCTCTTCTTATAATTAGAAAAGAGACATCGCCCTATTATACTAGTTAATAGGCGTAGACTTAGAAACAGTACTAAAGGTATAGGCGCCGTGATTAGTATAAAGAATGTAAGTCTTATCGAACTTAGTATAACCGATCTCTCGGTAACGGAAGTATCGGTTCTCCTTAGGGAACTTCGCGTAGTCGTCTATTGTTATACGCGACAGACCTTAGTACTTTATAGGGATAACGCGGATTATAGGCTTACGGGGTTTAAATCCGCCGCGACCTCTATTAGTACCTAAGCTAGAGCTAGAGCTAGAGCTAGTAGTACCGCCTCCGCGCCTACGTCCTCGGCCGCTACGGCCTCTACGGTTACTAGAACCTCCTATAGGAGCTACTAGTTTTATATCTTACTAGGTCTTCTAGCCGTCCTCGCGGTTACGGGCGGTAGTATAGAAGAAATTAAAGTTAGCGGTAGTACGGTATAGTAACATCTCCTTCTAATAGCGTAGGTTTATCTTGTTCTATAACTTAAACGAATTTAGGTCGTCCTTAGCTTTTAAGTATAGAGTAAGATATTCGCTAAGAAACTCGCTAAATAGCGTTTCTTTTTATATAAGTATTCCGAGCTATACTAAAGTACGGTGTTAGGCTATAACTTCGTTTTCGCTATAGTTTTGCTAGAGTTAAAGCTAGTAGTCGTTAACCTCCGACTAAACGTTAGTTTTTAGGTATATATCGAAAGTCTAACGAGCTAAGCCGGTTATTTAAGACTAGATATAGCGAAGAATCTCTCTAGTAGTCGAGAAATGAGTATACGAGGCATTAATCTTGTTTTATATATCCGTTTACTAAGTTTTAAACTTACTTCTATCTCCGTCGAACTTGTCTAGGTCTAGGAAACGATAATTAATAGTAGTATTATGCTATCGGGTAGCGGACTAGTATAGTACTAGTATAGCTTAGCTATTAGTATCGAACACGAAAGTTAGCGTAGCCTAATATCTAGTCTGTCTAGTCGCCGGAGGAGGTTAAGACTAAGCTTAATAGTTACTCTAGCCCGCTTAGCTAGAGGACTACGGGAAAAAGTACGGGATAGAATACTACTAAGAGGTCTAGATACTCGAGGGAGGTAGGAAAGATGTCCGCTTTTGCTACTACTATTACGGAGCTAGGTAATAAGGCTAGGACTAGGACTAGGACTAGGTAAGAGAGTTAAGTTTAGCTATAGTGTCGGCGTATACCGCGTCTAGTAAGTTAATCTTATCTTTAGCTTACTTAAGAGTATACTCTAAACCTTAAATTTACGATATAGCTTCCGATTTTAAGCGGTCGAAGTTAGCGCTATAGTATAAGTAGTCTAGAGCACCTTTTATAGCTTAGCGGAGAGTTTATAGCTCTGCTTTATATCGAGGTAGCTTGTCCTCGTACTTACGAAGTTTTATTAAGCGACGGAGGACCCGAGCTTTCTCGTCTTCGAGCTCTCCTTCTAAGTCGTAAATGCGTCCTAACTACTAAACTATTCTATCCTTACCTAACCTATATTTATTATTTAGGTAGGAGATAGTAGTAAACTAGAAGTTAGGCGCTTTCTTTACCTTCGAAGTAAAATCTTCGGGTATGTCGGCTTTATAGTCTAAAGTGTCGATAAAGTCGCCGTCGTCTCTAGTCTTTTAGGTAATGTCGTCGTATATAGGACGATAACCTTACTCTACTTTAGTCTCTCTCGGAGCGACGAAAATGTTAACGTTAATATACCGATTATCGTCGTTAGGAGAACTATCTTCTAAGTCTAGCTTACTATACTCTATAGCCTCCCTCTCTAACTTAATCTTCTCTTAAGTAGCTTTAAGCGTCTCGGAGTTAGTTCTCTAGAGCGGTACTAGAGTAGGAGTAGCTACGGAGGTCGTAGTAGGACGAAACGAAAATAGTCGAGTTTCCTTAGGTAGTAGGTAGTACTATAGAAGTACTAGCTACGTAGGCTACTTTAGGATCGACGAGAGGCTAATATTCGGATTACGGTAAACCGAAGGTTAGAGCTAGCTACCGTATAGACGTTAATTCTAGAAATCGAAGGTGCCTTATAAAACTTAAGTTTTACCCTTCGGTATAGTAAAGTCGAATAGTATAGTCTAGGTGCTCGTCTATATACTTAGTTTGTTACCGTCCTTACTACTAAGGAAGGTATCGTCGTCCCCTCCTACGTTTAGAAACTAGCCGGGTAATCTAGAGCGACTAGGAGGGAGTTCTAGAGGAGGTAGTATACGAGCTAGGCCTCTACGCGGCCTAAACGCATCGACTTCTTAGTTTACGGTACCGCCCTATAGGCGGGTACTAGTACGAATAGGTTGTTTACCTTCCGATAAACGCTTCCTATTTAAGAGGTCTATATTAGAGGGTTAATCCTCCTTTTATTGTTCTTACTCTTATTCTTCTTCTTCTTCTTCTTCGAAGTCGGGTTCTAAAAGCTTAGAGTCCGTATCGTTAAGTATAGGAGGTATTTTTACTTTTACCTTTAACTTTATAATAGCCTTACGTACTAATAGAGCCGTAGCGGCGGTTTGTTAGGTAGACTTATCGCCTATAGGCCGGTCGTTATCTTCGTCTTATTCGATGTCGTCTAGTATTACTTCGTTTAAGATCTATAATTATTAAGTACGTCGAATAGTTTACGTAATACTATAACTAGAACTAGAACTATAACTATAACTATAACTTAATAATTACTATTAAATAGCTATTAATCTAATAAATTACTACTAAATTCGCTATAAAAATCAAACGCTTAAATAAAAAACTTTTTAGCGGCGGTGATACTATAATAATAGAAGAAGCGCTACTTCTTCCCTATAAATAATATAGTTTAGTATAACTAACTATTATAAGGTAATAGAAAAGAGAGCCTAAAGGGACTAATAAGCAGGATAGATACGTAGTTATACGAAGAGTCTATGAAGTCTAGATCTGAGATGAACATGAAGGTCAAATAGGATGACTCAGCATGCGTGCATGCCTGAGGCATCCGTGTCAATTGTGAGAAGGATTCGTAACACTGGATGAGTGATTGTTGTGTGTGTGTACGCCGGCTGTTGCTCTCGAACCTCGAGAAGAGCTTCGAGTCCTCAGGTTGATGTTAGAAGAACCGCCCGGCCCTCCCCTACCAATGCTGAGATTCATTGTGATTTCGTGGCAAGAGTTAATTCCTGTGGCGGCAATAGTCTCGTGGCTTCCACGCGGCTGGGTTGCTGCATAATCGCTTGAGCGGTAGATTCAAATCATCCGATCAGACGCCGCTTATTGTTACTCCTCTACTACGCACACGAGCACAGACTAAGGCGTCGGTATAGCGATGCCGGGCCCATGGAGTCAGGCCAAACTTCTCCACGTGGTTGTGCATATACTTCGCATCGTCTCTCGATCCTCCACAGCTGTACTCCATACACTATTTCCCCACGATCCACCGAGTCGGGCAGCCTTACCCATCCCTAAACATGGGACTTCAGCTTTGGCAACGAGTGCCTGGGAAAGTGCTCTTCATTCTTCTTAACCTGTTCAGCGCCGTCGCTCTCATCTTCGAAGGCTATAACCAAGGTACTATACTGGAGGACGGCCGTGTCACAGGGTAGTCCGGACAGGTGCTGGGCTGCACTTAGGCCCACGTCCATGCTGTATTGTCTAAGACGACGCTGACCTTTCTGCCTCTCGCTTTTCAGGCGTGTATGGAACCGTATCTGCAACCCCCGGTTTCATCGAAGTGACGAACATCGGACATGATGGCGTTGTCACAGACTCCACGAAGCAAGGAGGTCTGTCAGCTGCATATTACCTGGGAGCTATGGTGGGCTGTTTGGTAGGAGGTATGTCTATTTTCCAGGGGTAATTACTTGCAGAGTGGTCAAGACGAGAATGATTCGGTGATCCATATATCCACCATGGCCTCTCTGTGTCTCTCCTGGCGGCTCTACTTAAGTGGACGCATTTCATGGTTTGTAAGAGATACGATGTCTCGAGAGCACCACGGAGAACACATGTGAGATGGGCTTGGATGACAATACGAATCATCCTCGTATTGACCGCTGTAACACTGATCAGTCCGTTGATAGCACTATGCTGACATTCGACAAAGGGTGGGCTGCCGATAAGATCGGACGAAAGAAGGGGGTAGCAATCGGCGCTGCATTCTGCCTCTTGGGCTCTGCCTTGATGAGCGGCAGTGTGAACTCGAACATGGTACGTGATCCCATGTCTCTTTGCTAGCGATTGGCGCTAACATTTCGACCAGTTCATTTGCGCTAGAATCATCGCCGGTATTGGGATAGGTTTCGTCAACACCATCATTCCATCATGGGTCTCGGAGCTTTCTTCGGCGCACAACCGCGGGTCCAACTTCTCTCTCGTGTTCGTGGCAAACTACCTGGGCATCGTGATTGCGTATTGGCTCAACTTTGGCATACGGGAGTCGGATCCAGAGTTCCGCTGGCGTTTCCCGTTCGCTTTCATGTCGATTCCGATGCTGTTAGTCCTGTTCTGGACACCACTCGTTCCAGAGTCTCCCAGGTGTGTATCTATTAGGTAACTTGGGCAGAGATTCTTCTGACAAGCTCTATAGATGGCTCATCGCCAACCACCGCCGAGGAGAGGCCATCGATATCCTGAGAAAGCTGCGTGGCGACTTGCCGGTAGACCACCCAACGCTGGTCGAGGAAATCGCACAGCTTGACGCAATCGTTGCCGACTCGAGCCATAAACGTAACAGTTATATCAACATACTGATGGGAGGGAGATACTCGGGATCCCTTCATCTTGGTCGCCGAGCGTTAATGGGTGCAGCTTTGCAAACAATTCAACAATGGACAGGCATCCTTGCAATTGTAAGTCTTTCTTCTTCGATCTCGTACGGTCCACTGATCAAGCCCAGGCCACATGGGCAACACAGCTCTTTACCCTCGCCGGATTTGACGCCTACAAATCGAGTTGGCTCGCCGGTCTAATCAATACTTTCGGGATCTTTGGTACTGCCGCTGCAAGTCTTGTCATCGATCGGCTGGGAAGGAGAAAGTCTCTCCTCATCTCATTTGTGACTCAAGGCATCTCCCTCTTCCTCGTTGCAGCCTTGATCAAGACCTCTCAGGACCGCCAAATCAGCGATCCTGCGATGGCTTCGTCACTTGGTACGGCCGCCGCCTCTTTTGCATTCGTATTCTTGTGGTTCTTCACCATGTTCAATATCGTGCCCTGCTGGATATACGGAAGTGAGATCTGGCCTCAGGAGATTCGAGCCCGCGGATACTCCATGACCGTGATGGGCTGGGCGATTGGATGCGGTGTCACCGGATTCGTGATTCCTATCATGCTCTCTCGCCTCGGATATGGCACCTTCTTATTTTTCGGCGCGATGAACGCCGTGGCTACACCCATCATCTACTTCTTCTATCCTGAAGTGGCCAACAAATCCCTAGAGGAGGTCAATCTGCTCTTCACAAGCGACAGCATTCTTGTGAGAAAGAACATGGATGCATACTATGCCCGTCTGCAGGAAGCTGGCGGCGATGTTGCGTTGGCAGCGAAGAGGCTCTTTGCAGAAGTGGATCTTTATGAGCAGAGCGAGAGCGGTTTCGAAGCTGGGAGCAGCTCCGAGAAGAAGGAGCTAGAGACGGTCACCGCCGAAAAGGTATAGATCGTACTCGATTGAGCATTTGAGGAGATCTGTATATCTCGTTCCACCAATCCTGAATGTAAGCGTGACCACAAGACGTTGCGTAGATCGATGTTGTTCCGGTATCGTTTCACTTCGTCACTAATGATAACAAGTTGGTAACATATTGGTTCTCCAGGGAAATCTCTGCCTCAAGGTCGTAGTCGCACAAGGGCTGTGAGCATCGATGATTCAAGAAGATATGCTTCAGGAAAGGTTCAACGCGAGATTGTACAAGCTGTGTGCAAGTAGAGCCATTGCATGATCCGACAGGAGTACCTGTTTGACAGCGTATTGTGAACTCCTTTGGCAGCCATTCTGGGTACTGGTCAGGGTCAAGTGACATATAGCAGCCGGATGGGCTCATTCCATTGCACTCTGGTCTTTCGGGACACTTTTCAATACATTCCAGCCAACTTGATGATCTGACGGTAGCTCTTCGTGATATTCTGAGGATTGGCCTCTTTCTGCTACTCTTAAGCGACGCTTTCCATGTCGGGGTCTGCCATGCTTTCAAAGATCTGTGATGTACGGAGAGCGGTGAAGCAAACAAGATTCTCCGAGTTTTATGAGCCGTTGACTGATCGAAGAATCCTCACGTTGACAGCTCTACTGCTCAGCCATGTAGTACAGCCGGATGCTTCCAGCCCGCGGCGCCTCCATCGACGAGAATATCTTGACCAGTCATCCACCCTCCAGCCTTGCGTGAGCAAAGCATAAGCAACGGGCCTTGCAGTTCTTCTGGTTTCCCAATTCGCTCCCCACCGCCCAGCAAAGTCTCTTGCATGAATTGCTGAACCAAGTCTGGCTGTTGACGCTGCAAACCTTGCATCATATCTGTCATCATATAACCAGGGCTCAAACTGTTGACTCGAATCCCGTATGGAGCCAACTCAATAGCGAGTGGTTTCACGAGTCCTCGTATGGCTTCCTTGGATCCGACATAGGCGCTGATGTTCTGCGCAATTGAAGGAATATGTGTCGAGATTGAGGCGATGAAAACAATGCTGCCGCCATCGACAGATGGGTCGACCGGCGGTTTGGAAGTCGAAGGTGAAAGCCGCACGCGTTTTATCATCATCGCTGCACAGGCTTGTGCCACAAAGAAGGATCCCTTGAAGTTGATGGCGAAGGTCCGGTCTAAATTTTCCTCGGTCGTGGCAAGAAAAGGTTCATCCTTAACAACCCCGGCAGCGTTGACATTGATGTCTATGCGACCAAAGTCTTTCTCAATTCGTGCGATAACTTCGTCCACTTGCGATTTGATGCTAATATCGCATGTGTAGTATTCCACCTTGATTGCGTTTCCCAATCGAAGGTTTTCGACGCCTTCAGAAGCAGTTCCACCGATGTCGAGAATGGCTACGTTGCAGTGTGCTCGAGCAAGCACTGTGGCAAACGATAGCCCCAGGCCTCTCGCACCTCCTGTGACTACAGCGGTCTGCCCTGTGAGATCGAACTGAATCTACAATCAGAATGCTGCCATGATGAAATGTGGATGTGTGGACGTACCAAATCCATGGTGCTAGAAGAATGTCACGGATTGCTATGTCGTCTTCGCCGTAACCTACACAAAGCATCTCTCATCTGAATTTGTACATCTTGCATGCCAAACGATGACCCGGCATCCGGCTGCGTGGTGTCGTCGATGTGGAGCTGGTGGAGTACCGGATCTGGGGTAAGGCAGGGGAGCATCTGAGGCGAAATAGCCAATTTAGCCGTTCAAACGAATCAGACTTCGAGCCGACTTTGAATCATCCTGTAAGGGTGTTGCCAAGGTCCAGAGTGGACCTCAGTTTGTCGCAAGCCAGCTCAAGAGAGTGGCAGCAATATCTGTCCAGCGGTGGTATTCATTCCCTTGCTAACAACTCGACAAAACTCCAGCTGAGCATTCTGGACTCTCGATTGCAATGCCTCTCACCAACGGAAACCACGCGGGCTCTGGCCTGGACATGACCGTTCTGGGCCTCAACTCCGGTACTTCGATGGACGGCATCGACTGTGCACTTTGTCGATTCCGCCAGTCGTCGCCAGATGCACCTATGGACTTTGAGCTCCTGCGATATGACGAGATTCCGCTGGAGCAAACCATCAAGAAGCGTGTGATGAAGATGATTCTGAAGAACACCACCACCCCGGAGGAGCTGTCCGAAGTAAATGTCCTCCTTGGAGAAACCTTCGCAAGGGCCGTACATGAGTTTTCATCCAAACACGATATCCCACTTTCCAGCATAGATGCTATTGGCTCTCACGGCCAAACAATATGGCTTCTTAGCATGCCCGAACCAGGTCAAACCCAATCGGCGTTGACAATGGCTGAGGGAACCTTCATTGCCAGCAGGACAGGTATCACCACTGTCACTGACTTTCGAGTATCTGATCAAGCCGCTGGAAGGCAAGGAGCACCTTTGATCGGATTTTTCGATTCACTTGTCCTCCATCATCCCACCAAACTCCGTGCGTGCCAGAACATCGGAGGAATTGCAAATGTATGTTTCATTCCACCAGATTTTAATGGCAAGCTGAACCAGGAGTATTTCGATTTCGACACTGGTCCAGGCAATGTCTTCATCGATGCCGCTGTAAGACACTTCACCAACGGAGAGCGTGAATATGACAAGGATGGAGCAATGGGCCGGGCTGGTACAGTAGACCAAGAGTTGGTTGACGAGTTCCTGACAACACACCCGTACTTTGCAAAGGCGCCGCCCAAGACCACCGGGAGAGAAGTTTTCCGTGATACCTTCGCCCATGACCTGATCGAGCGTGGTTTGAAGAAGGGTCTTTCAGAGAACGACGTTGTTGCCACCGTCACAAGAATAACAGCTCAAGCCATCGTCGACCACTACCACCGTTACATGCCGAAGCAGTATGGTCCTCTCGCAGAAATCTTCATGTGTGGCGGGTAAGTCATTCCTCTTTTTCCTCACTACAAGTTCTATCTTTCTGCGTGACAGCTGACGTTCTTCTGAATTAGGGGTGCGCACAACCCAAACATAGTAGAGTACATGCAAAAGGCCTTCCCAGAAACTAAGATCGTAATGCTGGACGAAGCGGGTATACCAGCTGATGCGAAGGAAGCAATCACTTTTGCATGGCAAGGAATGGAAGCCATCGTAGGCCGAAGCATTCCTGTTCCAGACCAAGTCGAGACCCGACAGTCCTATGTTCTGGGCAAAGTGAACCCAGGAAAGAACTATCGCTCCGTCATGAGGAAAGGTGTCCAGTTTGGAGGAAACGCAGATGTTCTTGGGCCTGTGACAGAGCTGGTGAATCATGTGGGCGGCAAGGTATTCAACAACAAATGGTAGAGATGGGACAGGGATGCGCATTTGTGCATAGCGGTGGTGCTGGTCGATTGGTTAGAATTGGTGTGCGATCGCTTCTCCTGTAACAACTGTTCGCTAAGAGCAAAGAACAAAAGCTAGATCAAGTCATGTTCCAGGGTAAGCCTGAGAAGTCGAAAATCTGCGAGACGTCGCCTAGGATGTCTGGCGGGAGTTGAAAGGGAGAGAGATCCAATGTCTCGCCCACTGTCTGGGAGTCAAAGGTCGAAGCTGGCGAGGTGCCAAAGGCATTCGCTGGCCTCTCCTGAAAAGCTTCTTGTAGTATCTGGGGAGCTGGGTCCATGTGCGCAGAGCTTCCGTGATCCCCTCTCGAGCTGTGTCTTTGCAAAGTCATGTATTCATCGATCCGTGTGATTTGTTCTTTCAACCGCTGACTCGCTCCCTTGCTTGCGTGCAAGCCTTCCAAGGTGGAGAGCAGCCGGGCCATGGCCATCATCACATTGCGGATGCTGCGGTAGTCGTTCTCGCTCAATTGCTGTTCAAGCGTGGTAGCTAAGATCTGTCCTATCACACCAAGATGGAACAGCAACGGCACGCTAATGGCGTGATGATAGGCTGTCGGTATTGAGCTAAAGGCACTGACGACCTCGTTGGCAATCTGGCATTTCTCGCAGATGCTAGCACCCGTGGCAGATAGCAAGATCATTCGGAGCAGCTGGACTGTCGCTATGATATCCGCTGCTTGGAAGCCGAACCTGTCCAGTCTCGCTTTGGATGTGATTGGTTTGGTCTCTTTGAGACACTGTGGAAGGTTGGCGTACATCTGCAAAACGCTGCCTATTACCGCCTCCTGCGACAACGAGTCCGAAGCACGCAGGACCCCATCGATCAAAGTTTGTCTCTGGGCACGACTCTTGCGAACCGATAGCCGCATTATGATGTGTTCCAGTACTCGATACAGGTCAATGACGAAGTTTCGGCCAGCCATCCAACTGATGCTATCACTCCTCATTGATCCATCCTCCGATGACGAGTTCCCCATTGTACTCAATGGTAGGACACTACCTGCGAATCCAGAGTCGTCGAACATGTCATCGTCTATCTCGCTGGGATAGGACACGCTCGACTGATACTCTCGACTCCGAATGACACCTCCCCACACTATTGATGTGAAGATATCCAGCGTGTATATGGACCAGAAGAGTCGTCGTCGTTCTTGGATCTCTACGATCCCGATTTCAGCGGGCCAGTTGTTTTCATCCTGGAGTCCTTCGGTGGCAACAATGGTATGGTAGTGGCCGAGATGTCCATGCATATCCCGGACCTTGCCCTCCTGAATAGCCGCGAGAGCAAGAACTGCATGAGTCCGTAGAGTGTTGAGATCAGACCTCGAAGTATCGCCAACCTGCCGAACCGCTTCATTGTAGTACACCTCTGGCTCGATGAGTTGCAAGCTACGGACATTCCATCTAGGATTGAAAACTGCTCCATCTCGGACGCGAGCCGAGACAAGCGCACAGACGGCCATGGTGACGGAGAAGAGCGAGGTATCCGAAGTGTATTCCGCTCTGGATATCCGGCGAATAAACGAAGGCTGGTGGAAAAATGGGAAGATTGGATACACAATCTCAAAGAAAAGCTCCACCAAGTCTATCACGGTGGCATGACTGTAGTGATTCGGCGCCCGCCACGGATATGTGGAAATTGTCCCGAAAGAAGCAGGAGATGTGTGCTCAGACGCAAGATTACCGTCTGGTCTCAAAGGGATGGTCTGGTGTTCTTCGGGCAATTGGTGTACAATACCACTTTCACGTAGGCCAGAGCTACCGGCTGGGTTCGTCCTTGGAGGTATAGCCGCTTGTTGGCCATCACGAGCATCACTTCGGCGTGGAGCCCCGCGACGCTTCTGTGGTCGGTCAAAGGTGCACTTTTGATCGAATGCTACGCAGTTTTGACAGCGAGTATCGTTGGAACTGGCTTTGCATTTTTTGCTTCGTTGATGACAGTAATCACAAGCTCGTGATATTCGCCTCTTTTTCAGCCTTTGTGGTGAATCTTCGTCGGCCATAGTTGCGTTGTTGGTGATGCGAAGGTGAAAGTGCAACGGCTGTCGGAGATGTGGACGCCTTCGCCAAGGAGACGTGCTTAGGTAGGGTTAGTGTTGGGGTAGCATAACATATTCACACCTATGCCTCTGGCTGACTTGGAGCTTGTGGAGTGTGGTTGCAAGGTTGGTGAATGCCTTTTCTATGATCTTACATCTTGCGGTAGAGTTGTTTGACGTGAAACAGCAGTTTGTTGGGAGTTGCATGCACTTCGGCAATTCTCCATAGTAGCATGAGCGGGATGTCCTCCCACTTGCATATGCTTGTCACTAGCAACGGTCATCAAAGTTTGGAGAGCTGTGCACAAGTCCAGTGAAGCTACCTTGGGGCAGGACCAGTCCTTTCTACCAATACATCGTTCAAACATATCCGTACCCCTATCATACATCAACATGACCAGCACTATCCACATCCACATCCCCATCCTTCTCCACATTCTCCTCCGACTCTCCCGACCCAACATCCTCAAAAGCCCGATAATGGCGTTCCATATCCCCAACGAAAGGACTTCTAGTCTCAAAGAGCCTCTCAATGGCTTCCAAACTCCTTCGACTGGTCTCCGGTAGGAACAGGTAAATCAACACGAACCATACAAGATTCAGCCCAGCGTAGACGAAGAAACCATATCCTCCGATGGAATTGAACATTACAGGATTATAGAGCGTTCCGGCTCCCAAACCAATGGCCCAACCAGCGATGCCAAACGCCATTCCTCTGGATCGCACCTCTGTTGGGAATATTTCAGCGGGATCTATCGTTGTGTCAGCGGGCTGTCTGATATGGGATGGTGGATGGCGATAACTCACAGTTGAAGTTAATGATCAGGAACGTCGAAGAGTAGATCAAAGTGAAGACATAGATGAAAGCCACACTAGCAGTTCCATACTGACTCGAGCTCGCAGGTCTCGTGGTGGTCAGGATGGACATCGCTCCAATGATCCACATACAAGCACTCTGCGCCAAAGATCCCCAAAGCAGAGTTGGCCGACGGCCAACAGGATCAATGGTGAACATGGCGATTACCGTTCCCAAGATTCCGACAGTGTTGTTCAACGCAGACAGCCACTCAGCCTTCTCGGCTCCCCATCCCGCTTGCTGGATGAGAGAAGGCGCATAGATGGTCGTTGCAGAGATTCCGGTTCCAACTTGTGTAAATAGGGGAAGCCAGATGGCCAATTGAGTTCTTCGCGGAAAGTGTTTTTTGCCACTCTTGCTACCCCAGAGAAGGGCAAAGAAGCTGTGAGTATCGGCCTGAGTTTTGGCATGTTCTACGCTTTTCTGTATTTCGTGATATTCAGCCAACACTGTTTCGTCCTTTGTATCGCCTTCGGCTCGAACGTGTGCCAGTACTTCGAGCGATTCTTCTGGCCGATTTGCGCTCATAAGGTATCGTGGACTCTCTGGTAGGAATGGAAGTAAGAGAAACAGCAAGAGAGGAGGGACCGCGTTGAGGGCAAACGGCAGGCGCCAGCGGATGGCAGATTCTCCTCCATCGATGAACGATAATCCAAAGCCAATCCAGTAGGCCACTGCGATGCCAATGTAGTTCGACAGGTAAACCAGAGCGAATAGTTTACCACGATGGGCTGCCTCCGACACCTCCTGTCAGTATGTCAGCGACTGGTGAACAATATTCAAATTGTTTCTGGAAGCATACCCCGACCCACGTAGGAGCCACGCAGTTCATGTGCGCCACACCAACACCAGCAATAACTCTAGCACAGATGATCCAATCTTGATTCTGCGTAGAAGCCTCAAGGGCGATTCCCAGCATACACCACAAAGCTCCCGCTTGCAGAGCGAGGATTCTCCCTAGCTTATCGGAAAGCCATCCTGCTAATCCACAGCCCAGCACAGTTCCGAAGTAGTAAACGCAAGTAATGCCTCCTTGTGTAAGAACGCGGTCTGCATTGCCGCTATTGTCGATGGAGATGCCGACCAGGTTGAGATAATTCGGTGCGCTGTTCACAATTCCAATCACACCTTGAGCATAACCTTCGTACGCCACGGCGCAGGCATTGGCGATGAGGATCCTGTTATGAAATATCAGTTTGCGATACAACACGGGATTCGACCGGGACCTACAGAGCAAGGATGTTCTTGCTCTTCATGTGTTTCCACGCCGGGATCTGTAGCAACGCCATGATGGACTTGGAGCTGGCCGATCCTTCACAGGGGGGAGAGAAGCAGTCCTCTCAAGAATACTTCAATGTTTGTCTCTCAATGTACTTACACGGATACTCAATCCGCCCGATCATCGGTGCCATGCTGCTAAGGAAGCGAACCCCGACTGCGCAGGACTCTCGGCATTGTTGATCGTGTGCTATCTCCGGGGTCAAGAGTCTAAAACAGATCGTGATGCCACCGTGAGCAGAAATGCTTGGTAGGAAGCTGTGAAGCTGTGACGTCCTTGCCGGATAGCGGTCGGCTAGTTCTGCTTGCCTTTTAACCGCTCATTTAACCGTGAGCCCTGCGATCCTTCACTTCAGGTTCTCCAATGATGGATGAGTAATACGTTTGATGTTTCCTCCATTGACTGATGAGTTGGGCCATGTTCGAGCATCCTCGTTCAGATACACCACATTGCAAGCCGAATTCGCCATGGCATCTTCAAATGGCAGCCAGCCGCTGTCGCTCAAAGTGCTTGGCACCAACCAGGGCACCAGTATGGACGGTGTGCCATCTAGAACCATACTCAAACCCGATACCAGATTCTGACGAGGCTTCTCAGGAATTGACATAGTCCACGTTCACTTCACCCAGTCCTCACCCTCAGATCCTCTGCACGCAAAACTCCTCCACTACGGAGAAATAGAATTCCCCTCCTCGCTCAAGAAGAAAACAATGCGAGCAATCAAAGACAACAGCACTTCCCCGGAAGAAGTCTCCGTTCTAAACATCCGCTTAGGAGAATTTGTAGCTTCTGCTCTTCAACAATTCGCCTCTGAGCAAAGTTTCAGTCTCAAAGACGACGTCGACTTGATTGGTGGCCAAGGCCAAACACTCTGGCATCTTCCCCTTCCAGACCTCTTTCCAGGTCGGGATGTGTCGCGAGCACATATGGACATTGCAGAGATTGCAACGATTGCCGCAAATACTGGTATTACGACCATGGGGAATTTCAGAGTTTCGGACATGGCTCTTGGACGACAGGGATGTCCCATTTTCTCGGCGCTGGATAGTCTGCTTGTGAACCATCCAACTAAGAACAGAGCTGTACAAAACATTGGCGGGATCGCAAACTTCTCGATAAGTCCAGCCGGGGATGTCAGAGGGCACTATGATTTCGACACTGGTCCAGGAAACGTATTCATCGATGCTTCAGTTCGGTATTTCACAAACGGAAAGCTAGAATACGATAAAGATGGAGCGATGGGAGCCAAAGGAACTGTCGACCAGAAAATCGTGGATGAAGTTCTTGCCGGCCCGTACTTTACGCATGACATCCCGAAGACAACTGGACGGGAGACTTTTGGAGATAGTTTGGCGGAGGATATCTGTCAGCGTATGACGAAGGCGGGAGCCAGTCCTGAAGATTGTGTCGCGACGATTACGCGGTTCACGGCGCAGTCTCTGCTGGAACATTATCAGCGGTATGCTCCCAAGCCGTTGCATGAGGTGTTTATGGGTGGTGGAGGGTCTTATAACAATAACATCATCAACTTCTTAAGGGAGAACATGCCAGAGACACGGTTTGCCTTGATCGATGAATTGGGGATTCCAGCTGGGGCAAAGGAAGCATTGGGCTTTGCACTTTACACATGCGAAGGCTTCGTTGGGAGACCACTGATGGTCCCTCAAAGGACGGAGAGTAATCGATCAGGAGTCATTGGTCAAATCCAGCCGGGAGATAACCATTTCGACTTGAGGAGGCGAGTGGTGAACTTTTGGGGCGATTGGAAAGCGGAGAACGTGGTGGCGACGACTCAGATGGTTTATGAGCGAGCTTAAGTCTGTAGTACTGTGGAGACTATACCATCCTCGCCGAAGCTGCAACGCAAAGATAACAACACCATTATTGTGAAAGCAGAAGCCCGAGGTGGAAAGTCTGGTGAAGTGTGAAGAAGGTGGAGATGTGGAGTGAGCGATCTTTCGCGTGAACTTCGGGTGTTGCCAAGTGCCGGGACGATCTTGCTTCGTGTTTTCCTCCGTCAACAAACGCAGCTGCCAACATCATCGAAAGAGTAGGACATTGGAGAAACGGCAGTTACCATCGAACAGAACAGACACAATACGAACGCGACTTCCTTTCGAACTCACGACCCAACGTACCTTCCGATAGCGACATCCACAAGATCAGCACGCCTTCCCTCATAGTATGACCGATGGCAAGACTGAACGAGCCACCGATAGCGCCTGCTCCCAGCATCACCAGCACGGCTCCCATCGAAAGTGTTGAAGCGCGTAAGTCATAACATCTCATTCCCATCTGTAGGGCAACAACTTCATCAGAAGATGCGCACGAAACCACAGCCACCCTTTCAGAAAGCAGCAACTGACGCCGCAGAAGTCAAACGTAGATTTATCCGACAGAACCGCGAACTGGCCAAGAACAACTCGGCGCAGTCACTTAAGATACGCAGTTTGGAGGGTGAAGTGTCAAAGTTATTGGCGCACAATCTGGAGCTGAGGGAAAGGAATTTGGCGCTGGAACATCGCTTGGAGAAGGGTCAGAGCGCGGCGGTGAATCGCGTCAAGAGGGTATTAAAGGCCAAATTGGAGGAATTGAGTGGATTGGTGGATGGGATTGAAGAGGACGACGATGAATATGCGCGGGGATCGGTGGATCGCGAGAGGATTCTGAGCCCGACGCATCAGCAATATCGCGAACGACAGCCGCTGGGCGAACTGATGCGCGATTCGCAGATGCCCACCATCAACGAGGGCAAATCTTATCCACGACAGACGCTGGATGCGAGTGAAATCCGTGCCATTAGAGTCTCGGATGGGAGCGCCGCGACGGGAAGTCCGGATTTGGGTCCACCGCCGGTTGCGCGATTCGACTGTGACAATGCGGCGACGGCGACGGCGACGGGTCAGGGCAATGCAGAGGACGAACTTCTGCCGAGCGTCAATCTGGAGACGAGACGGCGTCGGAAGGATGGGCCGAGCGAGAGAGAAATCAGACGGAGCTCCATCCTCGCTCTGTCGCCCGTCAAGCTGGACGTCGAACCTGCCGCCACTTCGATGCTCCGAACAGGCGCCAAGAGGAAATTGGCCGATTGCGATCCCGAGAAGATGAGCAGAAAGGACGACTTTTCCTTTACCCGAAAGCCCGCCGTGGAACAAGAAAGCGAGCATGAGGCCCAGGAAACAGCAGAAGAGACACCGAGCGAACCCATCAAAGCACCAACATCACCTCCAAAGACGGCGAGAAGAGTGCTGGGAGACAAGAGCGTCAACATGTCTCCTCGCAAAACTGCTCCTGCGAAGACAACAAAGTCTTCAAAAGAAGATCCAATAAAACTTACAAAGCCTTCAAAAGAGGATACGACAAAACCTACGAAACCCGCACCTCGCTCCCAATCCACCACCCGCCCACCCTCACGAGGCAGGCGCATATCGTCCGCGCCACAACTCCTGCAAAATGAACAGCCAGTCGTCGCATCCATCGAACTTCCACTACCGACCGAAAGCGAAATCAGCCTCCCACCCAAAACACCAGCGCCACCCTTGGACGACATCTTCTCCCCAGAATCAAACTCCCAACCTGCAGCTCTTAGCCGCGATACTCCACCACCCTCCGATCTGAGCTCCCTCAGTAATACCACCACGGACGCGAGACCCAGTCGACGAGCGCGGAGTAGTGTCAACTACGCCGAACCCAGTCTAGTAGCGAAGATGAGGAGACCAGGAAAGGGCATGGTTGATGCTATCAGTGGGTTGCCTCAGAGTAGGAGGAGTATCAGTGTCGACATGTCGCTAAGGAAAAGTGCTAACGTTGATGTGCCGGTGAAGGAGATCAAGACGGAACCGGTCGACGACGAGGACTGGAAAGCGACGGCGACAAAGGGGAGTCCTCTGAGAGAGAGGAGCACGACCGCAAACGACGGAGATAAGATTGCTGTCGCTGTTGGGCATGTTCCTCCGCCGGGGAGGGAGAGTGTAGTCGCGGAGAGTCGGAAGAAGAGGGAGGCTATTAGGACGACGACTTCTTCTTCTGCTTCTCCGCCTGTGGTTGATGCGGCGGCGGAAAAACTTGCGGAGCTGGATCTTTATGATTTCAAGGATGAGAGTTCTTCGCCTGCTGCTGTTGAGCTGCCGAAACCTAAGATGGGAGCTAGTGGGAGGAGACATTCTAGTGTCCTAAAGGAGACAAGCGTTGGAAATTCTACTGCTGGTGCTCTTGTTGCCAAGCTGGAGAGAGGGAAGAATGTGGCTAGCGAGCCTCGAGGGGGAAGGAGAAGGAGTATGATGATTTGATGTCAGTGAGGGAAAAAAGGGATTGATGTGTTTACGACTTGTGCTTTTCTGGGATTGCTTTAGCGATGAGTTTTGGAAGGGAGTGTTTGTTGGATATTCCTCGGGCTGGGGACTGGATTGGATACTATACCTATGACTTGTAAAGAGGGACGAGAGAAAGAGAATCGAGAGACTTTTGACCAGAAGGATGTTCAAGCGTCTCCCGAAAGATAAAGGTAAGGAGGCTTGAATCACACATACTGACCATTGAAGATACACGACTCGACGACGACGGCCTTGCGCGGCGAGAGTGAACCTGGAGTCACCACAGTTGCAATTTCCTTCTCAACGACTTGGAACACGGTCTCATGAGTCGAGACAACCATCGGAAGACCTCCTCCCATTATGCTCATGCCTTGGGAAGCTGAAGATAATAACATAGTCCATGGCTTTGTTCCGAAGCTTACGATCGATAGACAACCTCTGTTGAAGATGGCACTTGTCTTGGATGGAGGAGAAGCAAAGCCGCGCGATGTCATTTGATGAAAGGAAAAGAGAACATTCTCTTCGATCAGTAGATTTGAATCTACTCGTGTTGCAAAAGCAATGGTCCACTACGTAATCACCGCCAAGGCGGTGTTGGCTACCTGAGTAATAATCACACTCTTAACGATAAATTTCGTGTTTCCTTACTTCACAACGCGACCGTTCGTGTACTGTTCCTTTTAAAGATATTATAATACGCGGAGATTAAAGACCGTATCGTAGAGGCTATTAAGTACCGCGAGGTCGAGTACCTAAGGGTAAGTTTTCGCTAGTTATTAGAGGAATTCGACGTCCTATACTAACGTTTACTCGGTCGCTTTTATAGCCGGAACTCGAAGTTAATACGTTAACTAATCGGTCGTAAACTTATAGATATCTAAGAGGAGGTACTTATCTAGTATCTACGAAGGTTAGACGGCCTTAGTATAAGTCCTCGTCTTAGGATAGT